>OY856411.1:263826838-263839338 GCA_963693085.1 Alisma plantago-aquatica
ATCTTGGACTTTGAAATGGATGTGATCATTGCCAACTCTGATGGTATTATGCCAACCTCAACATCCATCAAGGATCTTTTTCTAGAGAGGAAGGGTCTCCCAAAGAGCATTAAGCAAGTAAGGTCTTCTACATCATCAATAATAATGATATCACAAGGAACAAAGAACCTTCCCAACATGTATGGGTACATCATCCACAACTCCAACAAGTTTTGTAGAGATATGATCAAGGAGCTAAATTCTCATTCATTAATTCTTGATTTTAGTAAGACTAAATTGTTGGGAAAAAGTGAGAGGCATCAAGGTGATGCTATCCCTCGAGCTGCTAATGCTTCCTTCATTATCTCCCAAATCGAATGGGATTGTGAATTCTTTGGGATCTTTATGCTTAGACGGCATCTTGACTTGTGCAAAGGCACATCACATCTTGGAAAGCTTCATTGTCTCCACCTGACCACCTCATCTTCTTTTAGCGATGAGGTCCTTGAAGAACTTGGTGTAAGTTGGTGTGTCTTCTATAGATCTGAGAAAGGGATGTCAAGATGCACTTTCTTTACTACCTCATTGAACTTCTCACACCGCTTCTTAAGATGAGATTTGATAAGCTTGTATGGAAAAGATATTTTTGGTGCATAGTGATATCTATTAGCAATCACTTCAACAACAACATCTAGTTGTGGTTCATTGGCTAGTTTCTTTCCCTTACCTTTCTCTTTTGACTTTGTCTTCTCAAGAATTACTATAGGTGCAGGTTCCTCCTCTACCTCGACAGTCTCAAGATGGGACTCAAGAATTAAAAAAAATCTTGACGAGCTTTGGGTGTTGGTCTTTCAATAATAGTATTTGACCTCAGCGTGGAAATTTTTGTAGTTTCATGCCCTCCAGGATTTTGATCTATCTTTGAAGGAATTCTTCCATGAGGGTTCTTGATCAGGTCAGACAAATTTGCCAATTGTTGATCAATCATTTTGTTATGAGTCTACAGATCAAATATCTTCCCAGTGATACTTCCCATCTGTGTCTACATCATATCTAGTATGTTGTTGCTGTTGATCGTTCTTTGATTTATTTTATCATTTATGTCATCCTGCCTTTTCACAAACTCAAACATATTAGAAATAAAGTTCGGTTGCATCTACTTTGCCCCTAGTTCTGGATTTCATTTAGATTATGGTTCTAATTCTTACATTATCCTTGGATATTGTTCTTGTTCTGGTGATAAGTAGTCTTCCGAGTGAACCTAGGTGGTCCACCATCTCTTCCAAAGACAAATGGTCTTTGGGTGGATTGTTAGGAATATTTAGTTATTGAGAGTTTTCTACAATGTTCTTGTCACATTATGAAAATCTCAGATGATCTGACCTCTTAAAGTTGGCGTAAGAGACATTTTTAGTTGACCCATCAGCGCTATTCTCTTATTCGTGAGTGTAGATGTAATAGTGAGTCCCATGGAGACACTCCCCACTTGTTACACAATTCATAGTAGTTTTAGCATGATTATTTCCATTATATGTGGTCTCCTTCAAGGTGTAGACATCTATAGATATCCTGTCATTTTTTAAGAGCTTCAAGAACCTTATATATAATGGCAGTCACCATAGTGGAGACAATACCATCTGGTCCTCTTTCACATCCTATACCATCTTGCAAGGTTTCCATATTATTGATTATCTTCTTTTATTTATTCAGGTTATGCCCCATGAAATCACTTCTGGCAGGAGCATTGAGGGAAGTTCTCTCACTTATTGTAAACCCATTGTAGAAGGTAGTAACCAGATATCCCAGTTTGAAGTTGTGGTGAGTGCAATATCTTTGGTACTCTTGATACTTTTCCCAGAATTCACTCAAATTCTCACCATGCTTCTGCATGAAGCTAGTGATCTTGTGTCTGCAACATATGGATTTCTCGATGGGGTAAAACTCGGTGATGGAGGCATCAGCTAGAACTTCCTAGCCATTCAAACTCCCAATTTTAGATAAATTAAGATAACAGTGGAGGGGTTTGTCTCTCAGGGAGAACTCAAATTCTTTTACATAGATAACCTCTAAGGCACCTTATTAATCTTGAGGGTGTCACGTATTTTTCTGAATGCATCTAGGTGATGATAAGGATTATCTTCTAGCAAGTTACCTATAAAGGTTTGTTGTTGTAAGACATTCAAGAAGGAATGTTTCAACTTAAAGTTTGTGATGTTAAAACATGGAAGAATGATTGGGTTCCTTGATTCATTGGTTCATGTGGAGGCTAAGGATCAAAGAGATGGATCATCATTGTTCTCATTTGGTTTTTTATGAGGGCCATGATCTTCTAGTTCAGGTTCTGACTCCTCCTCCTCAATGTCCAGTTGCTCGTCATGATGGTCTTCTTCATCCTCGATAGGCAAAGTGCTAAAGGTGCTTGTGATTAGACTTTCCTTGTGGCCCAAGATCACTTGGAACATGCCTCAAGTCACACACTTAATGATCTATGATAATGGTAGCTCACACAACATCCATTGGAACACAAGAGTCTGCCAAGATGTCAGTAGGAAAAACCCTATCAAACCATGAGTAGACGAGGTCGGTAGGTTAACCTTCCATAGGTGAGAGTATGTGTGTTGTTTGGTTGGAAAAACTAGAAGAATTTGCTTTGGTAGGCGAAGCTAGCAGACTTTTCTTTAGTAGGCAAGGCCATGCCAAACCTTCATTGGTGACCTCCCACTGAGCCATCGGTAGATGTGGCTGGCAGGAAGTTCTTTAGTAGGTGAAGTTGTAGGCAGGTCTTTGGTTGGTGGCTACCTATTGAGCCGTTGGAAGGCAAAGTTGGGAGGCGAGCCTTCAATTCGTGAGCTTAGTAAGACTATCGATTGTTGAGTTGTGGGACCATCGGTAACTGGATACCAATTTTTGGTTTGCACATGGAAAATTCCAGTGGTTCTTGGAATGAGTTCCAACAACTGAAGGTATGACTGCCTAAGTAGAAGCTCATTATTTTCTTCTAGGAAAGTGAGTAGTCACTACTTATTTTAGGCAAAGAGGGAAAACATAAAGAGAAATATCTACATAAGTTTGGGCTAATGAGGGTAATGAAGCATAAAACCAGGCATGTACCATCCACAAAATAACTATCAAATTATTTTACTACGGGGGAAAGAAAGTGCTCATCTCAAAACACTTATGTTCCTTTAGTCAACTATGAAGAAAGTGACATTATATTTTTATAAGGTAAGCACTACTATTATATTTAGAAATCCCATGTGACATCTACAAAGACCAGATATCCATACAAACTTGGTATCCTAGAAATAAGAGGTACAATGGTGTAATACAAGAAAGATTGGATAAAGGTAAGACATTTTTATTTGAATTCCTCCTTGACACACTGGGCAAAACAACTTTTATACAGAATCCATCCATGATCGTGGGTGACAGTTGCATCAACACAACCCCAAATATTAAGACCTGAGCTAACAGAGCAATAATCCTGATAAACAATGCCAACCTTCCCATAATAGAAAAGTAGAGCAAGGTCACTAACCATACAGAAGCACTAAGATAAACCTCGAATATGCTAAAACTAAATGAATGAAACCGCAGATTTGACAAAAACACAATAGAGGACAAAAGAAAACAAATAGACAACAATACAGGCACATGTGAGAGAAACTAGAAAATCCTAGCACCATTGTCTGAGCAGAGAAGAACAAGGTTGTTGAAAAGAAAAAGATGGAGGGACCTTTCAAGGTAAACCCACCACATCGACCCAACCATAGTTATCAAGGTGCCCGCCTAGGCGTTAAGCCAGGCGCCTCAAACTAGGCGCCCAGCCTATTAAATGCATTAAGTGGGCGTTTAAGGCGTTTTAGGCCCAAATTATGCAATTTAAAGGCTAAACTAGCATGAATCGAGTCTAGATTTGGTCAAATTAGATCACCTTCAGTCATTGCATTGTTGATATAGGTCTGATTTAGAGTAAATCAGGTCAAATTTTGGCAAATTAGGTCTGGTCTGAGGAAAATCAGGTCTGATTTGGGGAAATGAGGATTGATTTGGGCCAAATTGGTATGTCCTCATAGCGTTGTTTGTTAAGTTTTTTCTACTTTTTCATATGTTTATTGTTCTTGCTTCTTTCTCTTTTCTTTTTTTATCCATTCTCCTGCATCTTATTCTTGAGTCATGCTGCTATGTGTTTTCTGAGTTATTCATCCTATATTCCCTCCTACTACTATGCAAGCATGTGCATATTTTCTTTTTCAAATTTGTCCTATACATCCTGCTACGAAATCTACTACTACTGTTTACATATCTAATTTTCTTTTTCTGATTTCTTCCTCCTAAATCTCCTCTCTTAGCCACAGTTGTTTGCATGTTTCCATTTATTTTCACTGACTTATTCCTTCCTCTATATTTTCTAATTCAGCACCTGCTACTATTGTTTTTTATTTTATTTTGTTGATTCTTCCTCTTTCAATCTCCTTTTACTGCCCTTGGTTTGTCTTATTCTGACTTCTTCCTACAGAACTTCTACCATTTGCATGCTCTTTTTATCCCATTTTCTCTCACCAATTTGTACTTGTCTTCCTCTTACTGTTGATTCATTTTCTTCATGTTAATTCTATTGTCCTTGATTCTCCTATAGTTATCAATTCAAATTAGACTTACAATAACATTTAATGAATAAATAATACATTATCACATATAGTATCATGTGTGTGAACATTTAAATATGTAACTAAAAAAAAGTAAAAAACAAAAACGCCCAGAAAAGCCTAGGCGCCCCTTAGATTAAACCCACCGCCTAGACGCCTTGACAACCATGGACCCAACCACTACGTCTTTCACCCCACTTAGGACAAGGATTGAGTAGCCAAAGGGACAAGCAGCGTAGAAGGAGGCCTCCATCACCCAACCCAGGATTCTCAAAGGCCCTCCCACCCTTACGGATCAGAAAAATAGGCAAAAACTGATCTCAACTAGGCCAAGGAAAGCCATGACAAAAACTAGAACAACAAACAATGTGGATGTGAAAAGCCACATACCAACATAAACAACCTAAAACCCCAAAATAGATAAAATAGAAAAAGGGAAAGAAAAGGACCGACAATGCAAGATAGATGAAGGAGGAAAGAGGGAAATCTATCTACAACAAAATCGATAGTAGGAGACTACCATAAGCTTCACAGCTCAACCTGTAGATAGAAACAAAGCATGACCACCAAAGAGATAATTGCACCCTCCACCATTATGATCAGATCAAGATCTAGACACATAACCTCAAAGGATCCACTACTACAGAACACGCCTTTGGCGTCGGTTGTTTAACCCCTTTTAGAGACGGTTTTCCGGCGACGCCTATGTGGGCACCGCTAAAGCCTAAACTCTTTGGCGTCGGTTTTCTAACCGACGCCAAAAGGCTTCGCACCACCGAAAATGCGCCAGTAGGGCACCTATAGGCGTCGGTTATATATAGTACGCCGACGCCAAAAGGGTTCACGCCACAAAAAGGGCGCCGTCTAGGACACTTTCTGCGTCAATTTTCAACTAATTAACTGACGCCATATTCATAGATGCCACGGTTGTACTTCCCTGCACGACTGTGTTCACTACTATAGGCGTTAGTTTTATACTAATAACCGACGACATATCCCGCCACGGCCGTGCTTTCCTGCACGGTCGGGTTGTTTGACATATTAGGCGGTGGTTTTATCCAATAACCGACGATGTAAGCCTTTGATGACGGTGTTCTATAAATAACCGATGCCTAGGTTTTATTTTATTTTTTCTTATTAGTTTGCAGGCCTGCTGTGACTGGTCAACAGGATGAGAACCTACAGTTCAGAAACTGAACTGCAGGTTTACGACATCCATTGATATCACCCTACAAACAGGCCACAAACCTACAAAATCAACAAATATACTTTTCACACAAGTAGATACATTCAGACATCAATTCAATTCTCACATTCACACATGTAGAAACATTCAAATACATGTATAAACATTCATACATGTATAAACATTCAGAAATATTCATTTACAAAATATCATTCAACATCGTTATCAGCATCCCAATTATATTTTACAGTCCCCACTGCTTGAATGGATTTTGCCCTTCTTCTCTTACTTCATTTAATACTTCCATCGTGTATGGAGCATGTACATCTTTTAAGTATTTACCTATAGTGTGGTCAGTTTTAAACACCTGCAAAGAGAATGATGTATATATAAGTAATAATATAAAAATACGATTGATATATTTCATACTAACTAATGAGACTATATATAATACCTCATGTATGGTATCGATATCCAATACATAAAGTGCAGCACACACAAGTGCTTCATATTCATATAACAACATGACAGACTAACACATATATAGTGCATAACAACAGCAGTGCCGAATTTACATACAACAATAGCTTAGTACATATATAGTGGGACTAAGGTGACGAGTTAACAGGAGGACAAATAGATTTCACCACGAGTTAACATTGAAGAAGGTCTACTAACCTACACTGAGCTAAACAAGTTTATCAGTACTAGCCCAAGGCACAAGTACCGTTCGTCGGGACAATGACGGTCGTGGAAGCTTAGTGGCCACTGGCCAGTTGAACGTGTAGTGGCCACTAAGCTGGTGGCCACTAAGCTGGTGGCCACTAAGCTTCCACAACTGTCATTGTCCCGACGAACGATACTTGTTCCTTAGGCTAGTACTGATAAACTTGTTTAGCTCAGTGTAGGTTAGTAGACCTTCTTCAATGTTAACTCGTGGTGAAATCTGTTTGTCCTCCTGTTAACTGTTCACCTTAGTCCCACTATATATGTACTAAGCTAGTGTTGTATGTAAATTCGGCACTGATGTTGTTATGCACTATATATGTGTTAGTCTGTCATGTTGTTATATGAATCTGAAGCACTTGTACATGCTGCACTTTATGCATTATATATGTATCATGCTTCTCTTCATTGTGGCTTCTTTTGTTGTTTCATGGCTTGCTGCCTATATATCTATATAACCTTAGTGTGGGATGCTTGCTCATTGAGCATCACTGATAGCCTAATTAGTTAGCACATTGATTTTGTTAGTAACACTAAAGGTTAATCTTGAATAGGTGAATACATAAAAATGTATATTAATTAAATTGGGAGTGGCACTTAATACATTGAATTCATCTATTTTTCTTTGGGTAACAAACTCCTCCCAGTCTTTGGGGTCCAAGTAGTTCCATTGCCGTGTGGCTTCCTTCTTCCTATATTTATTTTTCAAAGAGAATACAAACAAAAATTATTAGTATAGAGTTAGTGAAATACTGATATTAAAAAAGCAAACATTTAGCTTCAATAAAAAAATATAAACATGCATGCCTCTAAAATTGTGATCTTTTATCAATTAACAATCCTTCATTGTGATCTTCGTGCACATATAAGTCATCATTAGCTTCAATATTTTGTGGAGTTGGCAACCCAACTGAGAATGGACTGGAGTCATCATACTTATCATAGTACTCTTCTTCATCTATAGGTTCTTCAATGAACTGTCTTTTACCATGAAGAACAACTGACCATTTATCATTCGCAGGATCATCGATATAGAATATTTGTTTCGCCTATGATGCCAATATGAATGGTTCACCCTTCTCACTAATCTTTTCAAAGTTCACTAAAGTGAAACCCAATTCATCCACTATAACTCCTTTGGTGTTATCAACCCAATTACATTTAAAGAGCAAAATTCTGAAATCTATGTAGTCAAACTCACATATGTCTTCAATGACACCATAATATGACATTTTAGCTTCACTTGGAATCTTATCATTTGCACTTGCAAAATACATAGTCGATGCTTGAAGAGTGACCCCACTGTTTTGGACGACACTCTTATTATCTTGGCGCTTTGTGTAATATGTGAACCCATTAATGTCAAACCCTTCATAAGACATAAGATTCGGTTTTGGTTTAAAGGTGAGGCATTTGATAGTTTCCGTAATATCATTTGGTGTTTGAGATAGTTGATGTAAGACTTTATCTTCAAACCACTTAGTAAAAGTCTTGTTATGCTCTCTAGCAAGCCACATTGAACTTGCTCGAGGATGTTGTCTCTTGATAAAATTGGTATGTTCCTCGATATAAACACTCACTTCGTCCATGTTGTGTAAAATATACAAGTGACCTTGTTCCAACTTCTCATGGCTGATTACTTTCACCCGTGATCCCAAAATTCCTTTACCCTCCTCAATATTCTTTTCATTAACAGGAGTGTTATTACCACTCACAAAGTCATTGCAAAAATCCATAACCTCTCTCTCCACATAACCTTCAATAATACTCCCTTCAGGCCGATAACGGTTTCGAACATCACCTTTAAAAATGCTCATGTATCGTTCAAATGGATACATCCAATGTAAGAAAACTGGTCCCAACATTTTCACTTCCCTAGTCAAGTGGACAACAAGATGTAGCATGATATCAAAGAACAAAGGAGGGAAATACATCTCAAGCTGACATAGGGTAACAACCACTTCTCTTTGCAAATTATCGAGAGTATCAAGGTCAATAACTTTGCTGCATAGACTGTTGAAAAAGAAACAAAGTCTGGTGATTGCAAACCTTACATGCTTCGGCAATATAGATCAAATTTCCACGGGAAATATTTGTTGCATTAGAGTGTGACAATCATGAGATTTAAGACCTATCAACTTCAGATCTTTCATTGATACCAATCTACAGATGTTGGATGAGTAACCCTGTGGCACCTTAACATTTACCAAGCATTCACAAAAAGCTTTGTTCTCCTTTCTAGACAACATGTAACAAGCGGGAGGTAAGTATGTTCTTTTATTACCCATTTCACATAATTCTGTTAATTCTGACCTTATTCCCATTTCACGTAGGTCCAATCT
This sequence comes from Alisma plantago-aquatica, assembly GCA_963693085.1. Classification (NCBI taxonomy): domain Eukaryota; kingdom Viridiplantae; phylum Streptophyta; class Magnoliopsida; order Alismatales; family Alismataceae; genus Alisma; species Alisma plantago-aquatica. The sequence continues at coordinate 263,835,721 of OY856411.1, forward strand.
GGATTTTATCCCATCTTTAGTCTTACCTGGTATATTTAACAGAGTACCAATGACGCTATCACAGACATTTTTCTCAACGTGCATTACAATGATACAATGCCTGACTGTCAAAGAACTCCAATAAGGAAGATCCCAAAATATTGACTTCTTCTTGAATGAAGAATTGTCACTCCATGTGGCCATACTACATTGTGATTTCTTACCAAATTCATTGACAATGTCTTTTACTCTTTCATAAACAACATCCCCTGTTATAGGTTTAGGTGCACTTCGTTCATCATTCCATCCATTGAATGCTTTGCTCTTCCTACGATACGGATGGAATTTTGAAAGAAACCTTCGATGACTAAGATATACAGTCTTGCCGCCATGTTTTAGTCTTATTGAATCAGTGTTTTCTTCACATATAGGACACGCTTTAGCTCCTTTGACACTATATCCAGACAAATTCCCGTATGTTGGAAAGTCATTAATAGTGCAAAACAACATAGCATGCAAACGAAATGTCTCTCTTCTTGAAGCATCATAGGTCATCACACCTTCAACCCAAAGTTTCTTTAAGTCATCAATCAGAGGTTCAAGATAAACATCGATATCATTCCGGGGTTGTTTAGGGCCCGATATCAACAATGACAACATAACGTACTTATTTTTCATACACAGCCAGGGAGGAAGATTGTATATAACAAGCATGACTGGCCAAGTGCTATGTTGGCTGCTCAATGTCCCGTACAGATTCATCCCATTTGTACAAATCCCAAGTCTTAGATTCCTATCTTCTTCACCAAATTTGGGGTACAATAGATCAATCTTCTTCCACTGTGGGGAATCAGACGCATGTCGTAGGATCCCATCATTATTTTTCTTAACATCTGCATACCACCTCAAATTCTTTGCATCTTTCGGATTTGCAAACAAGCGTTGAAACTGTGATATTATAGGTAGATATCACATCACCTTGGCAGGAGAACCAGTTTTGGACTCCCCCGAAGTCGTCAATTTATACCGTGACGCACCACATTTTGGACAATCTTTCAAATCCACATAGTCCTTTTGAAATAATACACAATCATTCAGGCATGCGTGTATCTTCTTGGCCTCCATTCCCATTGGGAACAACAATTTCTTTACCCAGTATGTTGAGATTGGCAGCTCGTTTCCTTCAGGAAGCATTTCTTTCAACAAAGTCAACAATGAAGTGAAGCTTTTGTCACTCCATCTATTGTTAGCTTTCAACTTATACAATTTCAACATAGTGCTAAGCTTTGTAAACTTAGCACAGCTTGTGTATAATGGTATCTCAGCATCATGTACAATGTTTCTAAAGATAGGAGGTGGATCGGTGTGCTCTACCCTACAAATATCCAGTATCGCATCAACGATGTCTACTGGAACTAGTTCGTTCACATCAACGTCATCGGAGGCAATTTCTTCTTCCACCCAAGCACTGCTATCGACATTCACTGGTTTCAAGTTTGAAATCTCTCCATGCCAGTGCCATTCTATATAGCCTTGTACAATCCCGTAGCACATGACATGACTTTTGATTTCGTCACCAGTGCTGACTTTCAAGTTGTTATTGCAAAGCCTACATGGATAGTAGAACCTATCTCCAGGTTTCCTATGTTCCTCGGAAAATCTAATAAACTGATCAAGACCAGATATAAACTCTGGGGTGCAGCGATTGCGAATGGACATCCATGATCTATCCATTCTATGATCAAAGAGAAAACAAGTATATATTAGGACAAGATTAGGTCTACGGTTAACAAATACATGTGATGTCATTCTTATATATAATAAATGTGTACCACCTATCCCATCCTTGAACACCAAATCTCACTAGTAAGTGTATAATGTGTATTGGGTTTTCAAGAAAATTTTGGCAGCATTTCCCCGCTGTTCTCTAAGTACATATGTACTTAGAGAACAAATGGGGAAATGTTGCCGAAATTTTTTCGAAAACCCAATACACATTATACACTTACATCCTAAGTGAGATTAGGTGTTCAAGAACAGTCCCAGACCGGGGACTATCCAAGATTTACTCCTAATGAGTAAATCTTGGATGGGTTTCTAGGCCAACAAAATCACATCATTAAGAGCATGGTTTCATGTTAGGTCATCATAGGTCATAATAATCCACTAGAATGAGCAAAAAATGTCTCATGGTGTTAAAATAGCATAAGAGTATTAGATCTTGATTCTAGAGTGTACAAGACATAATAGTGACTACTGATTTTGTGGGGTGATATCATTTCATAGGATTTATAGATTCAAATTTAACAAGTGTACAAGTTGCATCATTTTAATACTCTAAAAGTGACTAGTGGGTCATAGCACATAAAAGATGGCATTACAAAGAGAGTAAGCAAGCTAGATCAATTTACACTCATCTCAAGGGAACATTAGTTACTGAGGGGACTAGGAAAGAGTGCTTTTAATCACTAGGATCATACAAGTAGCAATGTTGATCAAACAGGGTTTACCTCTATTTGAGCCCAGTCGGGCGTCAGCAGGGAGAGAGGGCGAGACTGAGGGTAGGTGAGTAGGCAAGCAAGCAGGCAGGTGAGTAGGCGACAGGTAGGGAGACAGCAGGCAGCAGTAGATGATCAATTAATTCCTAAAACAGTATATAAATAAATACAAATCAGTACATAAATAAACACAAATCAGTAAATAACTTAATTTAAAAAAAATACACCCAGCAGCATTGTGCCTTGGCGCAGCCCAAGCATCCGCCCAGGCATCCCAGAGGCCTAACTAGGTTGGGTGTCTGGGTGCCGCCTGGGTAGGTCGGAAGGTACCTGGGCAAACGAGAAGATCGATCAGGTCAAGGCGAGGTCGAGGCGAGGTTAGGTCGAGCAGGTCAGCAGCGAGGAGAATGGCGGTGGTGGGTGACGGCGAGCAAGGAATACCGGCAAGCTCCAGAACCAACAGCCGCAGGGCAGGCAGGCGCAGGGACCAGAGACCGGCGTGGTGACTATGGACCGAAGACGTCGGCGGTGTAGAAGGAGCAAGGGAGCGGCGGCGGCGCGCAACCAGCAGCAGCGGCGGGTGGGGGTTGAGTCGGGCGACCAGCAGCAGCGGCGGTAAGAGCAGGAGAATTCTCGCACTGAAATAGAAGAAAGGGGAAGAGTCGGGTGATTGCGGGTCTATTAAGTTTGTCAAAAGGCGTCGGTTGTCTAAACAACCGACACCTAAACATCTTAAGCGTCGATTGATAGTCAAAACCAACGTCCAAATAGACAATATTTGCCCTAAATTATTTGGCAGGAACCATTATCAGCATCGGTTATCATAGGATAATTGACACTGTATGTGACACTTTTCGCACAAATTTTCATCTTATATAGGTGTCAGTTAGTAATTAAAAAACCGACGTTGTATGTGACACTTTTTCTTTTCACTCAAAAATTGGATTTCACGGGCGATTTTAGGCATCGATTTGTTTTACTTAGCCGACGATGAATACAAAGCGGTACGCGTGTCTGGCTGGTCTTCGAATATAGACGTCAGATTTACTAAATCACCGACATGGAATGTTATAGGTGTCAGTTTGTGTAAATAACTGACGCCCAGAAAAGCAACATTGAATGTTGTTTCTGTAGTAGTGGG
>OY856411.1:263841838-263866838 GCA_963693085.1 Alisma plantago-aquatica
TTTAAAGTGCAGGAAACCTATGTCACCAAAAAAATAAGTGCTACAATAGATATGCTAATTGTAACATTGTTTTCTTGTCTTTTAGCCTATGTAATCGCAACATATAGTTCATAAGAATTAAATGAGCATTTTTTTCTACCTTTCACTATATGTTTTCAACAATTTAAGGTCATGAAAACCGTTCAGGGTAAATAATTCTATAAGTGTAATTTATTGGCTGATAAAGACAACCTCTTGGGCATTTTATTTCTGATGGAATTATACCCGTAAACCACTCAAGGTCATGAATAGCTTGGATTTGCAGTGGCCAAAATCCTTCTTTAAAATATGATGTTTATAGGATTTAGTAGGTTAATAAAGAGGTCGCATACCAAAGTTTTCCACTATCACCTTTCCTATGACTACACTCATGAGGAAGAATGATAGGTTTCTGTGGTTATCTAGTTTTGAGGATGTCTTCCAAGAGCTGACTTGTAAGTTGATGCCAGCCACCATTCCCAATCCACACTTAAAAAGGATGATTTTCTTGTATTTTTATGTGTCTAGGATGGAATTGGGTGTCATAGTTATGTAGAACAGAAAGTTACAAACTACACTTTTCAAAGGGTTAAACCTAATGAGTTTTCATGATATCAAGCTAGCAACCATAGTTTTAGCAATGAAGTTTTGGACAAATTACCTATATTTGGCTGGTTTTGAGATATTCACTAACCATAAGAGTATGAAGGTAAGTACCTCCTACTTTAGAAGGACTTGAAATCACACATTGACCATGGATGGATTATATGGAAGTCTATGAGTTCACCATCACTTACCATCAAGGTGAAAATTACATTATTCTATAATGTGTCCTTAGCAAAAAGAGGTTGATATGTGCATCCCTTTTTATCTGAGAGTGGAAAAATCTTGAAGGTCTAGCTAAATGGATGCCCAACATCAAGTAAAATGTAGGTACACCAACCAATATCAAAATTGTTCTGAAACTATGGATTGATATGCTTGAAAAAAGGCATATAATTTTAATCAAGAAAATCTTTTAACCCTAATAAAGAAACTATCAACTCAATTGTCCAATGAACTTGGACAAGTGATGCACGCCTGATGATTTTTGATCTTATACACTGGCATAGAGAGATTTTATGGTAAGAGTGATTAGACTGCATATCCATTCATATGTCACCAACCAAGTGTATAATTTTATGTGAATCATTCTTCATTATTTTGCATGTATTTTTGCATATAATATCATACTATTATTTGGCCTAATGCATTGCATATTTTTATTTCATGGTAAATTGAACATTTATGAAAATAGTCAAAGCAGTGACATGAAAGTCAATCATCCACTTTTTTACTAGAATATGGATCAAAGTGTATAAATCGACTATCAAATTAATGCCATCAACTTAGTTGTTGATATCAATGACTTAATTGTCAATGGCACCGAGGTTATGTGCAAAAATAACATTAAGCTTGACCCGTCAAGTTGATGCACCTACTATGGGTCAATAGCATAGACCCAATTCAGATGTTGGCCATCCATATCAAGTCATAATGATACAATGAGGGTGATATTGCCTCCCAAAATGAGATCACCTATGATCTTGTTTTAGGAGAGGTATCGATAATCTCATTGTTCCATTCTCATATGAATAATGAGAGGAGAAGAAGGGAAACTGCCTTGCACTACTATTGGAAGTTTGTATCTTGGTGAAAGTTGGCCCATGTCATATTATGAGTTGTAGCATACCTTAACTACAATTTCCTTAGGGTTTTACATCATTTCATGCACATATCCCTATTTTTATGAATTTACTATGATATCATGTCACATATGATGAACTAATCCTCATTATCTTTAGGACCCCAAAGTAGCCCGTTGTGGTTTTGTTACTTGACAATTGATAATTATTGATAAATATTTATATTGCTTGAATTTTGTGGAACTCGTGTATTTTATTATTGCATGTGATTGATCTCCATAGTAAGTAATTTAGATAATGATTGTAATTGAAAGATGATATAGATATCAAAATATTTTCCACACACATAATTAGTAGTTCATGAAAGTAGTCATATAAGTACTACTATTGATATCTCTCAGTTGTTCCTAATTTGTTCAACTAGGATAAAATATCAAATCAATGAGGTTATGACTAATTGAGAACAACTTTATAGTCTAAAAGGGTGTAGTGTTAACTTGCAAATTCTTATGAAAATTGTAGTGTTCATATCTTAGTATTTTTCCAAAGTTACTGATAATTGAACACCATGGTGAAATGTGTACCCATAAAAGAATCTTATAATATTTCTTGATTTAAATCTAGATTTTAGAAATGACTATAATTTATTTTCTAAATAATACTTGGTTTTTTAATCAACCTAAATAAGTTTTTTCTTAGTCTAATATGTTCCAAAGTGGTTGTTAGTAGTCTCTAGTGGTACAATTTCCTAATTTTGGATTACACATGACCTAAAAGTCCCTATATTGTTAAGTTTTTTCTTACAAGTGGATGGAAATAGATATAAACCTATAGCAATGGATCCCATGGAGGAAAATGAGACGGAAAATAGTTCACAAAAGACTGTAAATGTAGAGGCAGCCATTCCATACCCTAGAGTTCTGAAGGTGTGGAAGAGAAAGAAGACAACTCAAAGATATAAAGAAGATGAAATGTAGAATATTAATTCTTCAGGAAACTCAGTTGAAGGTCAAGTTGTGAACCAGTTAGTGATCAAAATTAGGGTGCACACAATGCAGTTCATCCTGCTGAGCGAGGCAAATTTGATGGGGGGTAGACAGTGGTTTACCCAAAGGTCTTTGAGGTCATTGAAGGGGTACCCGTGTAGGAAATAATTGGACAAATCACAACTTAAGATAAAGACATAATGACACAAAATAAGGTAGGAAAACAAAAGAGAAAAGGAAGAGGTGTCAAGGGAAGAGACACCAAGTTCAAGCACACAAGTGCATGCATGTACAACATGAGGAATGGTCACAGAAATAACCAAGAGAATCATGTTGATACCTATGGAATTTAAGGTCGGTACTATCTTATACAAATTCATAAATCGGACATTTAGACCTTTCAACTATTGTTAATTCAAAATACTGAAGAATCAATTGGTACGCGAAGCTATCCGAACTCCAAGGAAGTTGGTTAATCATCACCCTAAAAACTAGTTCTTCTTTCATATCTTTGAGAGGATGATGGACCTAAGGTATATCATTAGTTTAGTATATAATAACTATAATGCTATTGATAATACCGTGTTTTGTTACTTTTGTTTCAACATGTTACTTGTAAGTTTCCTTAAGATGGAATAGATGGCAATGTTTTCCCAAAAAAAGTTTATTCTTACATTTACACCCATGCTTTTGTGTGTAATATGCTTACATTTACACCCATGCTTTTGTGTGTCAAGTTATTGCCATAATTATAAGGGAATTGGCAACCACTAGAACTACAAGTACTAGGACCGACCTCTCTAGGACAATTTCTCTTTCATATTATTAACATTACATCAACAATTTTTGTATTCTCTCTTATATCATTTAATTCTTATACTCTATGATTTATTTTAGATACTAGTGCATGGTATACAGACATTCCTCTTTCAATGGTGATCTTACATGTTTACATCTGATCTAGAATATATTCTTCAAAAGTAAGGAAATTTAGCACTTGTTCAACACTCATTCCAACTCCACCACCATTGGGTAAAGAAAAATGTACTGAGATGGTTAAATGGAAAGTGAATGGTGGATGAGTGGTGTGGTTGGGGATTCAAGCGATAGTGATGATTTGGAGTGGATCATAAGGGAGAGGATTGAGGCTTTTTTTACAATACTTCAATAAATTCTATCAAGAGATAAGAAATGATTAAGGGTAGTGACCAGATTGATCATATTCTTGTGGCATCAGTGAAGTTGCATGCTTTTTATGGACAACTTCATGAAGATCCCATTCAATATACAAATAAATTTGTTGAATGTTGCACTTGTAAAGATAAACAAGATTCCATCTTCTATAAATTGCCCAAAGCTTTTCTTCCATTTTCATTGAGTAAGGCCAAGACATGGTTTGACTATTTGCAACCAAACTCTATAGAAGCATGGCATACTATTATTGATAACCTCTTAAAGGTTACTTTATGCCGCAAAATACAATATATCTAGTAGGGAAAACCTATATATTCAAGTAGAATTGTGATGAATCTTATTCAGAAGAATGAGAGTAATATCAATACATATCCTCATCACATGATTAATTTCTTCAATCATGGCAATATATCCATTGTGGATTACATATGAGAGAGAGGACCATGCTTTATTTAGACAAAGATGGGTTCTTTCTAAATAATTGTGCATCCAAGTGTTAGGAGATTTTAAAGAATAATGCTATGAACCATTTTGGGATGTATCCCTAGTTTGGGTCTTCATATTGTGTCTTTTTGCTCATTTATCATGTTATGATACTTTGAATGGATGCAATATCCCTAATAAATCACATTTTAGGTGTACTTATGGATCCTTTTTTAGAATGGTAATTGATGGAAGGGAGAGAAAGGGGTATATCCTAGTCTTTGTCAGACCTTGAGGATTCAAAAGAGATTCCATAATCACCCTAACCTACCCAAGTTCTCAAGAATTAAATTTAGAAAAATAGCTGCATGGTTGATCAATTGAAGAACACAAGTGCAAGATAAGACCCTCAAAATGGACATTCTACCAAATAGCAGTCATTTTACTAAGACTAAGATAACAAGGATTAGGGGTGTCAAAAAAATCGGGTTCGGATCAGTTTCAGGTCAAAAAATCTTGTTCGGATTGTTTGACTGTCAAATCCAAACCCAAACCTGGACCCAGATTTTAGTCATACCTCTCAACCCAGAACCGACCCTGTTTGAAAAAACAAAACCTGGAACCAAATCTGAACCCCGTTACAATTTTTTAGAAAAATAAAATGTTTAGATAAAATTACCTGCACAATTGTTAATAATTTCATTATAAAAAATAAACTATCAAAGATGACACTGATCATATGATATCAAAAATGTAATATTATTTTCTTTTGTTTTTATTAGAGAAAATATTACCAAAAGTAAAACAATGATCATCTAAAAAGAGAAAATTTCAACACATGTGCAACACCACATATATCTTACTAAAACAACACATATATAGCATCAAATTTGTTGCAACATCACATGTAGCATGCAAAAAAAACACTTACATCAAAATATACCTCATCAAACCAATTTCTATGACTATACCATACTAAAACAACATTTATACCATATCATTACAATATTTATATAGAAAAAGGCATCATTATTGTTACCTGGCACATAAGTAAATTCTAACACAATATGAATATCATAATACTATTAAACATAACACATATATCACACCAAATAATTAAACTATGTTACAATATCACATATATTATTCCAAAAAAACACATGTATCACTTCAAAATATAGTATGCATTCCATAAGTATAGGTATATATGGACGTTTGTAGTTAAGACATCACTGAGAGGCGATCGGGATAGACCTCTAGGGTGAGCGTACCATCAGCGGCGCCGCCGCCCACACACCCCGGCTAGGCATCCCGCCTACCGGGGGCTACCCCCTTTGTTCGCTGGTTAGCCCGGGAGAGGAAGATGTTGCCTTCGTCGTTGCTACGAAGGGTGACGAGACAAAGCTTGAGGGGTGAGACTGCGCAAAAGGCCGTTGCGGAGAGGAGGAACTCCATGTTGGCGACGGCCGTCCCAACAGAGGAAGTACTGTCGGACGTGAGGATGGTGCTGGGCAATCTTGAAGACGAAGGAAATATCAACCCGTCGCCACCTAGGGTTGCATCTGAGGATGGTCAGATTCATGGAAGACCGGACGATAACCCTAGGGTTTCTGCTGAAGAACCTAGGCTTTCGACTGAGGAAGCACAGGACGGAGGGGGAGTCGCTATTTCTGAACCTTTATGGGGGGAGAATCCAGTGCCGAACAAGGAGAGCAGCAGGACGCAGTAGCAGTCTGTGCCATCGGTGCCGTCGATCGTGCAACCAGAAGAGGGCAGTCCGTCGTCGTCTACGGCTGGGGGAGATCACACAGTACCGATGAATCAAAGGGAATCATTGAGGGGGTCGGATGGTCAGGGCGCGACGAGGACGGATGGGTTACCTTCAGGGTCCCTTCCCCCTCCACCGGCTAAGGAGTCAATGGTGCAACAGCCGAGAAAGACACCACTACTCGGGATCCCACATGATACCTGTTTCTGAAGCATGGGTAAAGGACATTGGCAGGCACAGTGCAAAGGCTTCAAGGTCTGCTATCTTTGCAAGTGGCCGGGACATGTAGCGGCAAGATGCAGACAGAGACCATTACAGAGAACGCAGTCGCAGAGACCTCCTGATATTCAATCTAGGGTTATGTTCCCCCCGCTGCCCACGGGGATCCCGGCTCGGGGCGCGCCACAGCATGTGCCCAGAAGGATTGCGGTGGACATTGGACCGGATACTGATATGAGGAAGATGAAGATGGATGCCCTTATGAGAGCTGTCGAGGTCTCCTGGCCCAGTGAGGCCTCGTGGTCAGAGATGTTTGTGTTCCTGAAAGGCTTGTGGCCTAGCGCTGCCGACCTATACAGGTTTGCAGCAAGGAAAGCTATTGTGTTCTTTTCTTGTGCGAATGAGGCACGGGATATGGTCGAGAAGGGAGTATCGGCTGGTTGTAGGCATAGGCTCATGCTCAGGTACATGCAAGATGGAGAACAACACCACCGTAAAGAATGTTTCTGGTTCTGGCTATCGGGCATGCCCTTAGTATGTAGAGATGATGACTCCATGAACACCCTTATTAGCCCATTTGGAAAGCTCATACATATATCTGACTGGCAGAGAGAAGCTGATGATGTTTCGGGCCTACTCATCTTGGTCGAAGCTTTCAGTAATGATGTGCCTCAGTTTATTTCAGTTACATATGGTCACAGAAGAACGGATGTTCAACTCTTTATGATAGCGAGAGGGCTTATTGGTACAAACTCCTTCAACATGACTGAGGTTGGATTAGAATCTAGTATTCCTCGTGATGCACTTACTATACAAGAGAAGGCTCATGAACCTCTTACACTGGTGGCTTTCCCGTCTAAAGATATGCCAAGAGACCCGTCTCTGACTAGACAGCAACATATGAGACCTGTGCACTCACCGAGAAGAATGATTGTGGATGAAGATGGATGCAGAAGACACCTACCGCAGATGAGACTAGAGGACTTCTTTGAGAGAAATGTTGAACATTTTTCTGTTTGAGGCAGACATAGCAGGGTCAGTGGTACATCAGCCTCTAGGCGAGAAGACATCGTCCTTTCAGGCACATATCGGTGGAGAGAAGGGATTCCTACAGAAGAAGACCACCCATGGGTGAAGATGAATTTTTTGAGGATTTCTTTGACGATGATGAGTGGAGATATAGCAGCTGGGCTGGCTTTGGTTGGGGGTGCACTCTTGATGCAGCGGTACAACTGTGTTCTTAATGGATTGCAAATCTATCTTTTGGAACATTAGAGGAGCAGCGAATAACCCTACAAGAAGAGTCTTGAGTAGACTTTGTAGCCGGTACAGACCTGGGATTGTCTGCCTTTTTGAACCTTTCCTTCATGTGAATCTTGCAGTGGAGCTGTTAGATGTCGTCCGATTGGACTGGGCGATAGACAATGTTGGTGAGGCAGGTAAAATATGGTTCTATGCGGAGGCGATTTTGAATCTGATGGTCCTCAGGAAGCATAAGCAGCATGTTACCATCAAACTCGAGCAGGGAAATGGAACGGCTTTCTTTGTCACTGCTGTATACGCAAGCTGCGACTATAATGATCGTAAAGAATTGTGGAATGAGATCCTCTCTTTATCTGGAGTTATTGGTGATGATAGATGGTTGATAGTTGGTGACTTAAACGTGATCAGAAACTCACATGAGAAGAGAGGCGGTGACCCTCTAAGATTCCAGGACTTATTTGATTTTAATGCCCTTATCGTTGATGCTCACCTCAATGAGGTTCCCTTTGATGGCAGCAGGTTCACCTAGGTTAACAAGCAAATCCTTACTCCGACTATTTGGGAGCGTCTTGATCGAGCCTTTTTGAATTATGCATGGCTAGCTGACAGACCTTCTTTCCGATCTCTGCACCTTACTAGATCTAGAGTATCGGATCATTGCCCGATTCTCACGATTCCTGGGAATGGTGATGATAATAGAAAGAGCAGAAAGTACTTCACATTCCAGTCAAGTTGGTTAAAACATGATGATTGCTTGAGGATAATTGAACAAGCGTGGGACACTCATGTGGTTGGGCACCCTTCCTATATTTTCTACTGCAAGATGAAGAGAGTTAGAGCTGCCTTGAAGAAGTGGAGTAGAGATGTTCTCGGTGATGCTAGTCGGAAAATTAAAGATCTGGACGATATTATTTCCACTAATCAGATTGCATTCGACGAAAATCCCACGTCTGCGAACGAGGAGAATCTGAGGATTGCGGAATTGGAGCTTCAACACTTGAGGGATTTGGAGGAAGCCAATTGGAAAGAAAAGGCCAGGATTAGCTGGTTGCATGACGGGGAAAGAAATACTCCTTTCTACCACGCGGTGGTGAAGTCTAGACGTCGTCATAGAAGAATCAGTTCTCTATCTTTGCCCGATGGTTTGGTGGTGTCCGATCCTGAGGAGATGGCGAGGGAGGCAGCTGACCATTTTGAGAATTTTTTCAATGAAGAGGTGCATATTGATGACACGATGCTTGATGGGATGCTAGAAGACATACCGGTTGTATGTTCGGATGAAGACATCTTTGGTATATCGTCGGTTCCTAGCATGAATGAGATTGTTATGACGATCAAAGAAATGGACTCATCAACAGCCCCGGGTCCTGATGGTTTTACCCTTCCGTTTTATAAAGAAGCCTGGACAGTTATTGGAGCGGATTTTCTTGCCATGGCTTAAGCTTTTTTCAGAGGTCAGACCTGCCATAGGGCCCTTTTATGCTGCTGCATTCTTATGATTCCTAAATGTGATAATCCCAAACAGCTCCCTTCTGATTTCCAACCGATTTCCATTGAAAATTTGTCCCTCCGGATCCTTGCAAGAACCTTGAATAACAGGCTGGCGCCATTGATGCCCTCTCTTATCTCCAAATCTCAAGGTGAATTTCTGAAAGGTACCGATATCACACATCATATCTGGCTTGCCAAAGAGCTCATGCACGATATCAATCAAGGCCAGGTGGCTCCAAATGTGATGTTAAAGATGTTGGCTAAATGGACATCTATAAATCCCTTTGTTTTGATTATGACAAACATTTCATTCTTATTGATCTAACGAGCTACTTGAGTGTGCAGGAACAAGGTGGATGACAAAGTACTAGGGAAATCCATATGCTTACATATTTATATTTTCATGAAATGTAATCGCTTTGTAAAAACTTGTACAAATATATAATGTACAAGTACTTAGATTTCATGTAAATCAAGCGTTAGATCTTCCCTAGCTAAACACCACATTTAGATAAGTCATCCCCTTCAAATAGGATCACATATGCACACTCATACATATAATTAGTACCTAAATTGAAACATTGAAACAGGATCAATCTCGGTCGACCAACTCCTCGACCGAGACACTCTCGGTCGACAATCTTCTCGACCGAGAAAGATCCAAAGTAGCCGTTAGACACAACTGACAAGGTAGTTGGCAGTTGGAGATAAACGTTGCAAAACACTTGATTCAGAGAGCCTGTCGGTCGACAAGAGTTCGACCGAGTAGGTGTCTCGGTCGACCATTCCTCGACCGAGATGAACTCTGACAGCAACTGCAGAGTGAATTAATTAACCGTTGCTAAAGCAACAAACTTGTACCTAACGGCTAGTTAAGCACTAAGAAACCCCTAGAAGTTGTCTAGAACATCCTTAAGCATCCTTAGGCCATTCCTATAAATAGGACAAGCCATAGGACACTCAAACTCGCTTGTTACACTTGAGAAATCCTTGAGCATACTTTGAGCAATCTGTTTGTGAGCAAATTGAGCATTGTGACAATTGTCTACTTCCTTCCTTAGCTCATAATTCGTGTCCTATAGGCTAGCATCTCCTATCCACTGCACTTACAATTCCATACACTTTGGTTAGGAGATCTATACGCTTGATCTAGGCAAATCAAGCCTTGTGCTACAAAAGGATAAGTTGTAATTTCCTTTTCCTTTCTTGTTCTCTGTTATTGTTTGTACTCTCCTTGCTACTCCTAGGTTGGAGGCTGTGGATTGGAGAGGGTGGATATCTTCTTGGCGAAGAAGGAGACCTTGAGCTACTTCAAGAAGGCTGGTGCAACGGGAGGTTACTTCTAGAGAGGAAGGCTACTTCAAGGGGGAGCTTGGAGTTACTTCAAGAAGGCTACCTCAAGTTGGTGCATCTACTTCGAGTGAAGGTTGTTCAAGGGGTGTAAAGGAAAGTATTGTATTTTGTATAAATCCTTGTGAAGGTAATAAAATATATACTTTCAAAATCCCGGTTGGGTAAGCAACCGGGTAGTGGACTGACAACTTTAGTATTTGCTAAAGTTGGAACCACTCTAAACACCTGTCTCCTTCTTTCAATTTCAATTGTGGTTGTTTGAGTTCAATAATTGTTAAAATTGTTTTAAAACTCTATTAACCCCCCCCTCTAGTGTTTTTCAATTGGTATCAGAGCAGGCTTCAAGGAACCCTAACCAGGTCTTGAAGAATGGAGGGTAATGGTAATTACAATCGCAACAAAAGGTGCAGCTTGGACAAATCTACAACATGTTGCAATTGGTGCTTAGGAACAAGCCACACAACAACTAGCTGTCCATGGAGATCAAAAAAGGAAGATGAACACAAGGATTGTCTTATTGCTACAACTAGTGAAGAAGAAGAAGAGGTAAGTCTTTTTGATTTATCTAAAGAAGAACTAGTTGCTAGTATTGAAGAGACACATAATAAATATGTTGAGTGCAAGAAGAAACTAAAGAAATCTAATAAAGCAAATGATGAATTACATGCTAAGCTCCTTGCTATTACATCTGAAAATAAAGATCTTAAAAAGATCATTGAAGATCATGATATTGAGATAAAATCTATAGAGGCAAATTGCAATCTACTATCTTTAGAGAAGATTAATTTGCAAACTCAAGTGAATGATCTTCAAAAACAACCCATCTTATGCAACCATCTAGATTATGATTCTATTGTCAAAGAAAGAAATTCATTGTCATCTAATCTAGATCAAGCAAAACTAGATATCAAGAAGAGAATGGAATAGATTGCCAAGTTACAACAAAAAGTTAGTAATTTGAATAATAATGGCATTCTTGATAAAATATTAGATAATCCCTATCATAAAATTGGGAGAAGAGGACTAGGTTACAAGCCTAAGGGGAAATCCTATCAACAACCTAGTTGGAGAAAGACACAAGCACATCAATTTATATATGTACCTAAAGGAACATCTTCACCCACGAACAACACAGAACACAACCCTAGAAAAAGATATGAGGTTGATTCTATATGTTGCCATTATTGCTTACATCTTGGACACTACTCTTTTTCATGCCCATACAAGAAAAAGGATGTTGAGTTGATATGGGTTCCAAAACCCCCAAATTAAATTGATTAGACTAAGTTGAGATATGACTGAAGACTTTAAATTGCATATCTTTATGTCTATCTCAACTTAACATAAAGAGATAATAAAATGATTCAAGTAACTAAAATTTCTAACTTGAAAATTTATCTCAATTAAGGTCCTCAAAACTTAAAGATTTTTTTTAGATTTGATCTAAATGTTACTTTGATATGTCTTATCTCAACTAAAACTGATTTTTAAATTGCATAAATTAAATATAGTCTATATTTTACTTGGAATCAATAAATAGTTCTGTAGATAAAAAAGAAACCTTGTCGGTCGAAAAATCCTCGACCGAGCAGTCAGTCGGTCCAGAAATCGTCGACCGATCTGTTCACTGATTTCAGTCTGTAATAAAATTGCTAAATCAAGTGGCTATCTATTTGCTGTTAATGACTGTTTTACATACAAAACAAGTTGAAGATCATTTTTTAATATAAATGATATCATTTCGATTGATCCTCTAAATAAAGTAAAACTGAAAATCATGTTTAGAAATCACTATTTTATAATGTTTTACATGATTTTTAAGCATCTTCTGGTCTATCTATATAGAAATAATGTGTTATGACATTTAGTTTAAATGATCACAATCACTGTATTTTATGAATTTATCATCTTATTGTTCTATTATTTCATCATGGATATGCTTTCACTACTTTATCATTCAGCTCATAAAGATGATGCTATGATAGAACAAATAGGTGATGATTATTGAATGCGTGGATCCTTGATGAGACATAGGCAAGAAAAATGATTCATTGGGGATTTATTGCTTAGAAAAAGAACTTTAAGGCTTGCAACACATGAGGTGAAAAATGTTCTCAATTGGCATTTTTTTATGAGATGTTAATCGCAAAGATCCTCTCATATTAAGTATCACTTAACATACTTCAAAATTGATACTTCACATATGAGTGCTTGAATTGAAAATCTGCAATGTTTGCCTCTTGGTGGAAATAAAATTCAACCAAGGGGCGCTAAGGTCGTAGTCAAAGTCGACCTAAAATAAGTTTGACACAATACTTATTTGAATATCATTTTATATATAAAAATTGTGATTAAAAAGAACAGTTATTTTATGATCACCAAATTGTCTCAATATTGTCAATAATAAATCTCAATATTACTCCCTTAGAAAATATATATATATGCTCTACAAATTTAGTCTATCATCAGCTTCAAAAATTCGTACCCAGTAAGTCTGTCGGTTGACGAATTCTTCGACCGAAAGTATCTCGGTCAGTCCACCTCTCTCGACCGACAGAACCTAGCCAGAATTAACATTGGACACACTTTCGGTCGACAATTGTTCGACCGAGACAGTGTCGGTCGACAATTGTTCGACCGAGAATCAACCGCTGGGATATGACCATTGAAATCTGACCGTTACCGTTGGGCGGCCGACCGTTACAAGTCGACCGTTGGACGGCCGAGTGGCGCGTCTGAAAAATGACCGTTGCGGACGCTCAGTCGACAAATTGTCGGCCGACCCGGTCACTAGATTGCTATAAAAGGGACCAAAAATGGGTCATTTCTTCACACTCTCATATCCTTGCTTCCATAGGTTCTCTCTAGTGCATTCTTGTGCAAATCTTTAGTATCTTCATCCCCAAGACTTCCTTGCTTCTTCTCCACCTTCAAGCAACGCAATGGCATCATCCTCTGCTCGTGGAAAGAAGAAGGTCGCTGGAAGGAAAGGAAGGGAGGCTACTCCACCATTGACGATCATCAACGACATTGCCTTCGTCGACGGAGATGCTGGTGATCGCTATCTACGGCTCTCCTCCAAAACTCCTCTCCCACGAAGACCAGTTGAAGTTATGGACTTCCTCAACATCGTTGACTTGGAGGATCTTTTTGAGGTGCAAAAGTTGAAAGAATTCATCAACCCTTCCTTCCCTTCCTATTCTTCCAAGGTAGTGAATGAATTCTATGCTAACCTCATCTCCCATTCTGAAAATGAAATCAACTTCTTCTATTCTATGGTCAATGGGCATAGATTTCGATTTACTGAAGAGGATATTCTTGACATGCTAAATATTGACCTAGATGAGTATCAAGACACCCTTGACCTTACCACTGGAAACCCACTTAATCAATTTTCCCAAGGTGACCATTCCGTTAGTCTTAGTGACATCAAAAGAGCCATTTTTCAATCAAATACTACTTGTCACGAAGATAGGGGAACCTACTATGCCATAAATCTTAAACCTGCATGTAGGATTGTCAACCTTATTGTTTCTACAAATATACATCCTATAGCCAATAAGTCTGAAGTTCCAATTTTTCGTATGTGCCTAATCTATGCCATTATAAACCGTATTCCCACAAATTTTATCCGCATAATTCTTAAGAACATGATTGAGTTTTCTGGCAATCCTCCATATGCTGATCTTGTATGCCAAATTACTCAACATTTTCTTAAGACACAAATTGAGGATATGGGATATACATGGGAGCGTAGACCACAAAAAATAAGTAAGAATACTGTAGAAAAAATGGGAATTGATTTCGGTCATAAGAGGGCTAGGACGGAAGGAGAGACATCTACCCAAAATATACCACCACCACCTCCTCCTACCAACCTACCCTATGATCCCATCCAAAACACCCTAACCTATGTTGCTGGGTCACAATATCATCTTAGTAAACAACTAGATTATAACCATCATGCCATGACTTATCTAAACCAAAGAATGCAAACCCTTTCTCCAAAACAACCAGATGAATATCCTTATTCTTTAAATCCTGGCATGCTCAATCCATATAACCCATCTTACAACTACTATCAACCCCCACCTCCACCATCTACAGATCTCACGCATACTCAGTTTTCATCAATGCAACTACAAGATACTGCTGCTCATTTCCGATTTGATCGTGTTCCAACCTTCTTGGAGGCATATGCCTTAACCAAGACAGGTGCTCTGGAGTGGCAAACTTTGGTCCAGTATTATGGAGCTGAGCCTTTTCTTGGGAAAGACCCTAATGTTGATGTAATTCTTAAGTCTTTCCTGTGAGATTTGGAGTTGTATTAGTTGTAATGGAATCTTTGCATAATTGTAATAAAAGGGTTATCTCTACATGATTTGGCTATCTTTCCATGTTTGTAATGAAATTGGTTATAATGGATATCTTTTTGGCATCACTTGAATATGGATTATAAGACTATTGTAGAGCATACAAAATAAAGGGAGTAAATCAAAACGGATGCAATCTTTGCAAATACCTAAAATTTAAAGTTATGGCTAAATTGACATCTATTGCAAAGCATTTATACCTTGGGATATCTATCTAAGGGAGAGCATAGTATAAAATTAAGGGGGAGAAGAAATATCAAATATTCAACTTGGATATCTTTTTGAAATGACAAAGGGGGAGAAAAGAATATAATATAAATATGTTTCATAATGAAAAAGGCCAAACACTTACTTGCAAAACAAGAATGGCTACAAAAGGCAATCTTAAGGTATGAAACTCATATGTTTTATATTTCCTTCATTTATATTTTGGAAATGTTTGTCATCTTCAAAAAGGGGGAGATTGTTGGCTAAATGGACATCTATAAATCCCTTTGTTTTGATTATGACAAACATTTCATTCTTATTGATCTAACGAGCTACTTGAGTGTGCAGGAACAAGGTGGATGACAAAGTACTAGGGAAATCCATATGCTTACATATTTATATTTTCATGAAATGTAATCGCTTTGTAAAAACTTGTACAAATATATAATGTACAAGTACTTAGATTTCATGTAAATCAAGCATTAGATCTTCCCTAGCTAAACACCACATTTAGATAAGTCATCCCCTTCAAATAGGATCACATATGCACACTCATACATATAATTAGTACCTAAATTGAAACATTGAAACAGGATCAATCTCGGTCGACCAACTCCTCGACCGAGACTCTCTCGGTCGACAATCTTCTCGACCGAGAAAGATCCAAAGTAGCTGTTAGACACAACTGACAAGGTAGTTGGCAGTTGGAGATAAACGTTGCAAAACACTTGATTCAGAGAGCCTGTCGATCGATAAGAGTTCGACCGAGTAGGTGTCTCAGTCGACCATTCCTCGACCGAGATGAACTCTGACAGCAACTACAGAGTGAATTAATTAACCGTTGCTAAAGCAACAAACTTGTACCTAACGGCTAGTTAAGCACTAAGAAACCCCTAGAAGTTGTCTAGAACGTCCTTAAGCATCCTTAGGCCATTCCTATAAATAGGACAAGCCATAGGACACTCAAACTCACTTGTTACACTTGAGAAATCCTTGAGCATACTTTGAGCAATCTGTTTGTGAGCAAATTGAGCATTGTGACAATTGGCTACTTCCTTCCTTAGCTCATAATTCGTGTCCTATAGGCTAGCATCTCCTATCAACTGCAATTACAATTCCATACACTTTGGTTAGGAGATCTATACGCTTGATCTAGGCAAATCAAGCCTTGTGCTACAAAAGGATAAGTTGTAATTTCCTTTTCCTTTCTTGTTCTTTGTTATTGTGTGTATTCTCCTTGCTACTCCTAGGTTGGAGGCTGCGGATTGGAGAGGGTGGAGATCTTCTTGGCGAAGAAGGAGACCTTGAGCTACTTCAAGAAGGCTGGTGCAACGGGAGGTTACTTCTAGAGAGGAAGGCTACTTCAAGGGGGAGCTTGGAG
Organism: Alisma plantago-aquatica; assembly: GCA_963693085.1. Classification (NCBI taxonomy): domain Eukaryota; kingdom Viridiplantae; phylum Streptophyta; class Magnoliopsida; order Alismatales; family Alismataceae; genus Alisma; species Alisma plantago-aquatica. The sequence goes on from OY856411.1 coordinate 263,858,200, forward strand.
TTACTTCAAGAAGGCTACCTCAAGTTGGTGCATCTACTTCGAGTGAAGGATGTTCAAGGGGTGTAAAGGAAAGTATTGTATTTTGTATAAATCCTTGTGAAGGTAATAAAATATATACTTTCAAAATCCCGATTGGGTAAGAAACCGGGTAGTGGACTGACAACTTTAGTATTTGCTAAAGTTGGAACCACTCTAAACACCTGTCTCCTTCTTTCAATTTCAATTGTGGTTGTTTGAGTTCAATAATTGTTAAAATTGTTTTAAAACTCTATTCACCCCCTCTAGTGTTTTTCAAAAGATTGACATGTCTAGGGCGTACGACAGGGTTGATTGGAAGGTGCTCAGGAGAATCCTTCTTGCTTTTGGTCTACTTCAGGAGGTTGTAGAGATTTGTCTCAGTTTTTTTGTACACTCATGGGCAACAGTCACCATTGGTGAACACATGGTAGGTTTATTTCCGTTTGCTAGAGGTCTCAAGCAAGGAAATGCTCTCTCCCCATTCTTGTTTATTATCTTTGAAGAAGTCCTCTGTCGGAGATTTGATAGATTGGCAGACACACACTCTATATCCAGATTCAAGACGAGAGGACCTGTGGTGGCACCTCTTATGCTCCTATATGCTGATGACCTTCTGGTTCTTTTAGAAGCCGACAACAACTCTATTCAAGAGGTTTTGAACACGCTTGACACATATGAGAAAGCAACGGGTCAAAGGGTGAACCGTAACAAGTCGGTCTGCGTTTCAGGGGGATCGGACCTCTCACGGTCACATGAGATAGCTGTGAAGTTTGGGATTGAACATGCGGCAAACTCCTTCCTATACCTGGGGATACCGATATATAAAGGGAGACACAAGCTAGCTGATTATGACTTCCTTATCAAGAAGATTAATTCCAAGATTGTGTCATGGAAGGCCAGACTGTTATCCTTTGCTGGACGGTGCCTGTTGATAGCACATGTCCTCTCATCGGTTACGATTCATGCAGCGGCAGCAGTTGGGTTACCAGCTGGTATTATATCTCGGATTGAGAATAAGATATCTTCTTTTCTATGGGCTGGCAGAGATGAGATACGCAGGAAAGCTTGGCTTGGATGGCATCGTGTGGCAACGCCGGTTGATAAGGGTGGTCTTGGTCTTCCACAGCTACAGAATATAAATGAAGCATTTGCTGTAAAAGCTTGCTGGGAAATCCTGTCCAAAAACTCCCTCTGGGTGGAGTTCTGTAGGGTGAAGTATTCGAATCATGCCCCTGGTCGTTCGGCCTGGTATCCTGGATACTTGAAACTGAGCTGCTCTCCTTCCCCCTTCTGGAAAAAAGTATGGACAACCTTCCCAAAAATTTATAGGCATTGCAAATGGGCGATTGGGAGAGGCGATATTTCTTTTTGGGACGACTGGTGGTGCGACGAGAGGATCGCAGACCATGCTATTTATGCAAGTGATAAAAGACACCCCTTCCTTGTTAAGGATTTTTGGATTGATGACCATGGATGGGATTGGAGTTCCCTGAGCCAGGTGATTGACGTCAATGGGATGGACCTCATCAAACAGGCGGACGTGTGGATATCGGATATGGATGACCAGTTGAGCTGGGATGTGGAAGAGAATGGCAGATTCTCTATGAAATCGGCCAAAGTGATGCTACGGACCGTGCAACAGGAAGGACCTGATGATCTGGGCAAGGTTTGGAGGATGGATTCCCCAAAGGCCAGCGCTCTCATATGGAAGATTGCCAGGGCAGCCATTCCGACTGATGATAATGTACGCATCAAATGTTGTATACCACTTGCTTCGAGGTGCAACTGTTGTGATGAGCCGAAGGAGGAAGACATGAAGCACTTGTTCTTTCAAGGACAGCTCGCGAGGTTCTTTTGGAACAAGTTTGGCATTTTGACGGATAAGGAACCGCCTTCTGACGTTCAGTCCCTGATTAGTTTATGTGTGGATGGTCTCTCTTATGAGGTTACTGATTGGGTTGCCGGATTCATGGCTGGTCATATTCTAGTATCTATATGGAGAATGAGATGTTCATCTCGGTATGCTGATAATAAGAGAAGTGTGGAACATGAATGGAACAATCTTATAGACCATGTGAACCAGATGATTAAGAGAAAGACTTTCCCTCTTACATCTAATCCAGCCCTTCTCTCCAGGATGACGGTGGCAAGCATCAACGAGCCTAGGTTTAAGATGAGGAAGGTTTGTCTTATCAGGTGGACAAATCCAGACATGTTCAATCTCAAGCTAAAAGTAACGATTGGAAGTGACTTGGACGAGGAAGGTAACAAAAGAAGGTGGGCAGCAGGTATAGTCCGGAATCACAATGCAGATATTTGTTTGATATTCCGCGCTTGGCTCAAAAACGCAGACTACAAGCTGGCATACATTCAGGCGTGCATCATCGGGCTGAAGTTGGCGGGAGATCATATGCTTCATATTTCTTCTATGGAAGTGGATGATAAAAATATCTATAACTTGCTCTGGAATAATGCTTCCGTTCCATGGAGGGCTAGAACGTATGTGCATGAGCTTAGAGAGGAGCTGGATATGGCTAGCATATCGGGTGGATATGTGCACAAGGTGATCAATTCCATACCACGAGAGATTGGCAAGCTTGGACGTGGATCTTCCAATCTGGTTGTTACTACGGATTTGAATAGGATTCCTAATAGAATTCGTGGTATGGCTAGATTGGAAAAAAAGGAAGATTCCCTACATTGCAGTCGAGAGTGAGGTGATTGATGCTTGACTTTGGGTGGTCCTGTTTTGTTCAGTTGTTTCTAGTGGGTTTTATTTGGGAAGATACCCGAGTTATAAGAGCGGGAGTTGTACTCTTTTTGCTGATTTTAGCCCACCAGAGGGGTGTGGGATGAATAATAGCGACCCCTGGCTTAATTAAAAAAAAAAATATAGGTATATAAGTAAGTATTTAGAACCCAGTTTTGTCCGATTTCTAAACCTAGAACCGGCCCAGTTTAGATTCAGACACATATTCTTAAACCCAGAACTGACCCGAAACGTAACAAGTGAAATTCCAACCCAGTTTTTTCTGGGTCAAACACGATCGGGTTCACGGGTTCGGACAAATTTTGACAGCCCTAACAAGGATTGGTACATTTAAAGGTAGATCTAGAATGACCTACCCCAGCTTGAGAATAGTCATGGTAGCCCTAATCCAAAATGACCATTCTGGCTAGCACGACTATTCCACAAGAACTTCAAATCCTCCTCCAACCCTGTAAAAACCACCCATTTCACCATGATGTTCTTCCCTAGAATGATCTCTCTACACTCAACTTCCACAGTTGTTCCACCTAAAACACTCATTCTACCTCAAGACACCACGACAATTCTACCCAAAAAGTCATGCCACCTAGCCCTCACCACAAACCCATTTTATCCATAACGACCATTCTACCAACTTCACCTCCCTTGTTCACCTTGAACTATCTGCCTAATGCACTACAAACATTCTTAGTCACCATGATTGTCCTACTTACCCACACTATGGTTGTGGCAGAGCAGGAACTACTATTATACCTTGAAACCCTAATCCACTTTTGCACTTTTCTACCTAGAATGATTGTCACTTACCCTAGACACTCTAGGCCACTATATCACATTTGTAAAGGACAAGGTGAGGATCATATCTCATCCTAGAATTCATAACAATCAGCCACCCCTTACCTACCTCATATTACCATCTACCTCCCATTTCCCACCCAAAACACTAATTTTTGTAGGGTTTTTACTACCTTCCACTGCCATTTCATTCCATCTAACCTTGGAGGAGAGAGCATATCATCATTGTATAGTTGGAGGTAAAGGAGGAGTGTATTTTTACTTTAATGGCTACTTCTTCTTGTTTCCCCCTTATTTTGTATTTTCTTCCATCATAGTAGCTAGGCCCTTTTTGTGGGTTGTTTGCAGAATAATGTGGGACTTTGATACCATGTTGTGAGGAATATTCAAGTAAAACATTTATTTTTGTTCCTTAAATCTATGTTCTTTTTATTCTCTATCACTACCTCTTTCATAGTTGTTTTAGATATGTAAACACCTAAGCTATAGAGAAAAGAGGCATTTGAGATTTGGAAGGTAAAAATCCAAAGTCCACTTATGGATACTTAGATAAGTTTCCTCTCCACCAATCTAGCCCTCTATTCCACTAGTCTGAGGAGTTATATCTAAGTAAATAGGTATGTACCCCCTTCTATATCTAGAAAGATGTTAAAGGTTGGATTTGGGGTGATAAAAGGAGAAAATCCTTATGTTGCACCTTACACCAACCCTTGACACCATATGCACTAGAAGAATCACTCCTAGAAACCTAGACTAGAGTTGATCTTGGTTTAGGTTCACCTATCCCCTAGTGAACTGAACCCAATAAGATTGGATAGAGTGTGATTTTGGGACTAGTTCCCACACACACACTCTAGCCTAGTAGGCCAAGGTTCCTAACCATCGTCACCATTTTTGTTTGGTTTGGTAGCATCACTTTTGACTATGTTGATTTAATATTCTACCATTAATGATTAATTCACCAATATCACCTAAGCAGCCCACTCTTCTGATGAACCGCTTAAACCTCAAAATTCTTAGTGCTTTCTAGCCTAGTTCTCTTTCTTGGTCATTAGTCTAATAAATTAGTTAAACACTAATGACTCTTGTTAGTGTTATTTATTTCTAGATTTTGATTGCTCAAGTTGGGTTTTTAATTAATAATTTAACTTAGCTCTAGTTTGCCTTGCTTAGATAATTTCCTTTCTAGTTCCAAATATAGTATAGTAATTTTCTCCTGCTAGCATAGTGTTAATTTATCTCTTGGCAGGTACCATGGATCTAACTTCTAGGTTTAACATAGGTTTTTCATCTTTCTCTTTTCAATTTCATGCTCCAGTAGTCAAATTATGATAAAATTAACTCTAAACCATTGAAACCCTAATCTAAACCTAAAGAAACACAAAAGCTCTAGTGCCTCTACCATCCTTGAGGATTCTTCCCATGACTTTAACTTCTAGACTATATCCCAAGCTTGTGGGCTTGTAGATATATGTATTGAGAGTGTGCTATCTAGGTTAATATACACATCCAAAGCCCATGTGCATGTTGCACATTAATATTTTTGGTGTTGTTGTTAAGGATGTTGTTTTAAACCTATATATTTATTTATTTTTAACTCTATCTAGTTGCCCTCACCATTTCGTATTTTTTTATATGTGTTGATCTAGCATTATTAGTTGATATCTACTCTTCTTGGTTGATTATGACTTGTAGGTGATAGTGTATATCTGGTCGTTGCTCATGTCCTTGGATGCCTTTGAAGAGGCTATCATAGGACATAGAAGATGAAGAAATCTGTCTCAACCGCCAAGAGGAAGAGTTGGACATGGAAAATCCAAATGGAGAACCATCTCAATTAGGAAACCAAGATGTAAGGCCACAACCACATGATGAGAACCATGAAGGAAATTCTCATGTCGATGACCCCCATTTCCTCCAAGGCCATTGCAAGTTTACTTCATCATGGGAAACTACACCTCCCCATTAACACTCAATTTGGGCATCTTCTTGGAGAAGCTTTTTCTATACCACCAGCTCTAGTGGGACTTCTTCCAACTATCTACGACCTTGAAAGAAAATCCATATCAGGATATGGACTTTTATAGAAGTGTGCTCCACTTTTCAAATTATGCAGCTCACTAGACTATGTTCCCCTTTCCACCTTAAAGAAGACACGAAGGAATGGTAATCTTCTGTGATTGAGGTTATGTCTTAGGATTGGATGAAGAATGAATTCCTCAACAAGTTATATCTATTACAAAGATAACTCAACTGCATCAGTCTATCACTTATTTCAGCAAAATGAATCTTGAGCACTTTAATGATAGTTGTAATAGATTTTGAAACTTGTTGAGAGACAACCCTCACCATTAAGTAGCTTCCTGGAAGCTTGTGAAATCTCTTATGCAAGTGCTTCCTCAAGTACCCCAAATGTAGAAACTCATTATCTATTAATATTAAGGACCACCTTTGTCTCACATGCATGCTCAAATGGCCCCACAACAACCCTACAATGTTCAATATTCTACTCTACCACAACAACTACCTCTATAAGGGATGCTTTATCGATAACTTCACCCTCAATTTCCCCAAGGCCCTCCACCCCACCACTGAAAAAATCTAGGGCCACCTCGATAAAACAACAACAAGCTCTGCTTCCCTCTCATGAGCAAGTGAAATATGTGACAATTCTAAGGAGTAACAAGATACTTGAATAATCCATGTGTTGGGTGAGTGATTCTGTAGAGATTAATAACACTGACATCGTAATTCCAAGTGTTGAAAACATGATGTCTAGTCACAATAATGAGATGGAAGCCATGGTTGATAATGTGATACCAAGAATAAGCAATGTTGTGATCATTGATTATATTGTGATGAAATCTATTCCTATTGTGATTCCTAATGAATTTAATGAAAATGAGTCCCCTTACCCTGATTCTTTGGACAATCCTTCAACATCCAAGAGAAAACAAAGCATCCTATAGATATACTTGGGACTTTTAAGCGAGTTAGGATCAACATTTATAAATCAGATTTCATCTTATGCCAACATTCTCGGGACATTTTACTTTCAAGATAAAGACAGTTAAAAGGATGCCCACAAATGGGAGGCTACATATTGAGTTATCTCAATCTTACATCATGTTTCTCCACAAATACAAAAGGTCCAGGTGCACGAATTTTTATTTTTTTACATTGGTGGGCACCGCTTTGAGAAAGCCCTTCTTGTGCAGGGATCAAGTGTGAATCTAGTATCATATGATGTTTATGTTGAGTTGGCACTAGTTCAGCCAGATCTATCCAACTATGCTCTTCAATTGGTTAATCAATCCATGATGATTCCTAGAGGCCAAATATATGACGTGCTGGTCAAAATTGATGATGACCCATTGGCTATCTTCCTCACTAATTAAATTGTGCTTTACATGAAAAAAGGATAGTTCAAGGGTCCCCATAATCTTAGAAATACCATTTTTTCCTACAACTTTTTTAGTAAACCATGTGAAGACCTAGAACATGTACATTACTTTCATGCACATGATGTCAAGGTTGAATATCCTCAAATCCTTCTCCATAGACAAAGTCATAGGTGCTACTGAAATGGATTTCTATTTCCTTGATTTCCTAGAGAACATTGTTGAAGAGTGCCTACCAACATGGATTGAGACTATCACAAAAGGAAGAGGACTTGAACCAATTTTGGAACTTTCTAAAAAATCCAAAGAGGTCCAAGAGAGTGAGGTCTAAGTTACTAGTGAGATTCTTCCATCTATGTTGTTAAGCCATTGAAGACATCCATTTAAGAACCACATGTTCTAGAGTTTGAAACCCTTTTGGAGGGTTTAAAATATGCATTTCTTGGTCCCAATGACACTCTCCCAATTATCATTTAGTACATTCTCTTCTTGGACTAAAAATATGTGCTAATTTCTATTTTGGAGAGTAATATTGAGGCTTTTGGATGGTCTACTACATAATTGAGGAGGAATAATCCCTCCATTTATGTTCATATATACTTGGAGGAGGACGCCTATCGAATCTATGAAATTGAATGAATTATGAATCCAAATCTTAAGGAAGTAGTGACATAAGAGATACTGAAGTCTCTAACATGGGTGTTATATACCCAATTTGTGATAGCTCATAATGAGCCCTATCCAGGTTGTGCCCTGAAGGGGTGGAATCATTGTAACATAAAATGAAGAAGGAAAAAGACTCTAAGAGATAAATCTAAGTGGATGATGTGTGTTGGCTACAGAAAGTTAAATTCAAAGACAAAGAAAGACCATTACCCGTTGCCCTTCATTGATGAAATTCTTGAGAGATTAGTTGGGCAAAGGTTCTACTATTCTCTTGATGGTTATTCTGGATATTTCCTAGTGATAGTTCACCCTACAAATCAAGAGAAGACCATGTTCACTTGTGCATCTTGGACATTTTCTTAAAGAAGAATTCCCTTTGGTATTTGCAACACACCCTCCACATTTCAAAGATGTGTGACATCCATTTCTTATGAAATGCTTGATTCATTACTTGAGGTCTTCATGAATGTTTTTTTTCATTTCTAGGAAATCACTTGATGAATTCCCAGTTGACCTCAATGTAGTTATAAATTGATATGTAAAAGTCCTATTGATATCATCTTGTGAAAAGAATCACTTCATGATCCCTGAGGGAATAGTCTTGGGCCAAAGAGTTTCTGAAGCCAATATTGAAGTTGACATGGATAAAGTTGGGATAATTTCTTCTTTGACTATTCCTTCTAGTGTGAAACATGTTCACTCTTTATTAGGACACACTGGGATCTACCAACATATGAAAATAGGCTTTGACAATATATCTTGTCATTTGTTTCATCCCCTTGAAAAAGATAAATAGTTCCACTTCGATGATAAATGCATTAAGGCCTTCAACCAACTAAAGTTGGAGCTTATTTTAACTCCTATCATGAAACCCTATATTTTTCTGTGCCATTTTTAGAATATGAGTGATGCATCGGATACATTGGTGGGGGTTGTGATGGACCAAAGAAATGGATGTGTTTCTAGTGCCATTTATTATTTTGTAAAAA
>OY856411.1:263871838-264086838 GCA_963693085.1 Alisma plantago-aquatica
ACCTTGACCTTTCACTCTTGGACCTTTACTCGATTAGCACTCAAAAAGGTACGCTATTATACTACTCCTCCTTGGTTGTTTGATGATACTTTTAGGTATCTCTTGAATTATGCTTGGCTAGTTATTTGGATGAACTATTGTTCCCTATGAATAGTCTTCTGTTTTTCTTCTATATTATATTTTGAGAAACATGAAACCCTAAATCACAATACCCATTATGACTGCCTGTATATTGATGTTGATAATGATGTTGGAAAAGTTGATAATGTTGATATTGAATATAAGCAAAGCTCCCTTATTGGAAGGTGGGATTTTGCACTTCAATCTCCTATCTCATATGGTGACAAGGAGCTTGGTGACCTCCCCATCGCGTTGGGGTAGTAGAGTCACCTAAACTAATATAAGCATGCTTCTTGAATTACAGCATAATGGGAAATTCGTAATAAAATTCGTGTTGAATAACATTTTGGTTTTTGGAAGATCGTTCGATAATGTTTTGAAACATAAGTCCTTCCAAGCATACTAGTTTTCTTATAAACTTCTTTACTTGTTTATATATAGCGTACTGTGCAATTGCATTGACATTGTGTCTTGATTTTCTCGATTTTAGGTAATGCAAGGAACTAGATTCATCTACTCTTTTATCCACTGCAATAAAGACTGCTACATCACTTATGGACTCTACATGGGAGCTAATTGTAAAAGGGATGTAGTTGTAGGCTAGTTCTTATCTTTTTCTCTTTCCTATTGCCTATGGGCCTTATGTACTAAACTTTTTGGTTCATTTTAATAAAGAAGGATGTTATTTCATTTTTTCATATTATCTGTGTGTGATTTTCGGGATTTTCGGGCCACTCAGGGATGGGCTCTCTCATCCCTCTAACACTACCCTTTTGGACAGTGGGATTGGGATTAAGGTAAGACCAGATCCGTGACAGTTGGTATCAGAGCCATAACACACTTCATATGCATTAATGAAATGAAATTCTTAATCGTTGAACCAAGGAAGCCCTAAAATTCACTATGGTGAAAACTGAGGTGTCTAGAAAGAGCACAAAGGGGGTTCTGGCATAATTTCTCCTATCCATCTTCACAGTGGTTGAGGTTCGTCCTGCTCCAACTGTCCTTAGTTGATCCAGAAATGGATGGAAGGACTTCTTATAACCCTAGAGAGTCTTCTAGCATCTTATTTCTTCTTTAAGGATTACCCAAGCCACCTATTAGAAGGAAGCAGGATGACTCCTCATCTTCTCGTTCTCCTTAAGGTGTCATGACTTGATCTATATACTCTCTCTATTTTGGGTAAATTAAGGACGGGAACAACTAAAATCCGAAAATGAATTGAGAAAACATGTTACAATATTTCCATGATCTGTCATATCTTTGCTTTGAAAATTATAAACAAGAAAACTTATATCAGTTGAACTCTTGCAGATGGCCCCAAAAAACCAGGAACAACAGGGATGGTGAAGGGACCTCTGGTACTAAACACAAGGGGAAGAAGCCCCGCATGGATGATGATGAAGATGTCGGTTCTGCCAATAAGACCAACAATATGGGGGAATGGGAACTAAAGCAAAAGGACATTATGGATGCCCTTCATGACCTAGCTATCAGTACTGCATCCCTTGTGCCAACCCATAACCCAAAACCCATCACTATCCAGGATTTTCTGAAACTCAGTCCTGAAGCCTTCTATGGGGAAGACAAAGATGATGTCCTAGACAAGGATGATGCCTGGTTAGTGTCCATGGAAAACACTTTTAGGGTTTTGAGGTGCCTTGAACAAGACAAGGTTGGTTTTGCCACCTACCAGTTGAAGGGAGTGGCCAAATTGTGGTGGGAGAATTATATCCGGTCACAGCAGGTCATCCCTATCAACTGGGAAGCCTTCAAACCCATTTTCACCAACCGTTTCCAACCCACATCTGAGAGAAAGGAGAAACAAAAACAATTCCTCACCCTTACCCAAGGAACTAACACAGTGGCTGAATACAGCTGACAGTTCCGCCTGCTGGAGAGGCATGTCACCAACCTTACCGAAGAACAAAAACCGGACCGCTATATTGATGGGATTTTCCTTACCCTAAAAGCTTTTGTATCCTCATCCAAACCCACAAATTTTCAAGATGCCTATGACCATGCATTGTCCATGGAGAGAACCCTGGGGATGGGACACGGGAAACCATTACCTACCCTTGCCTATCTAGGCCTGACTGAAGTTGTACCTACAAAACCTAAACAGAAGGGAAAACCCCATATTGGTGGCAATAAGAACAAGAACTGATAGAAGAACTAGAGGAATCCTCTTGCCCAAGGCCAGAACCAGAATTACAATCGTGGTCCTGCACAAAACCAGAATCATGGACAAAACAGGGGTCCAGGCCGGAATGCCAATTTTCCTCGTTGCCGTAACTGTGGTAATTTCCACCCTGGCCAGTGCAAGTATCCATCCCCGGTCTGCCATTACTGCAAATAGGAGGGTCACTTCAGAGACAGCTGCCCCCACCCTCCTCCAGCATGGGCCAGGCAAGGTGAACATCGACAGGCCCGTGTCTTTGTTGTGAATGCAGATGAGGCGAAGGCCAATGAAAACAAACTCATGGAAGGTACTTTTTAAATTCAAGATTATTTCAAAAACTTTATATCGTGATTATATTGTACACAGTCCTTGCACAAAATTTATGTATATGTAGGTATGATGCAAACCTCTGACCATTTTGTTGTTACTCTTTTTTACTACGGGTCAACAAACACTTTCATGTCTAAGAATCTTTCCCTTATGTTGAATCTTAAAACAAGGGACATAGGGTACGTACTTGATGTAACTACCCCAAGTGGGAAGATGAAAGTCTCCTACTATATTGTCGAAAAAGTCCCTCTATCTTATGCTGGACGTAGTTTTGAGTCAAATTTCATAATCTTAGACATGGAAGACTTTGACCTTATTTTAGGGATGGATTGGCTCCATAAAAATCATGCTCTAATCGATTATCGTGCTAAGAAAGTCATTATTTCCAAACCCAATCTCCCTATTCTTGTAATTCCTGGAAGGAAAGATCAAAATCAAAATGTTGTCATTTCTCTGATTAAAGCCCAAAACTTGATAGCTAAAGGGTGCAAAGCATACCTAGCAACTGTAACCATAGTCAATCCTGATATGAGTGCCCTAGAAAACATTGATATAGTGCGAGAGTACCTGAGTGTCTTTTCTGAGGAGCTCCCTGGGCTACCACCAGATCGTGATGTCGAGTTTTCTATTGATTTAGCACCTAGTACCGCACCTATTTCTCAGGCACCCTATCGGATGGCTCCTGCTGAATTGACTGAGCTGAAAAAGCAGTTGCAGGAATTGCTTGATAAGGGTTTCATCCGCCCTAGTACCTCTCCTTGGGGAGCCCCCATTTTATTTTTCAAGAAAAGGATGGTTCCCTTCGCATGTGTATTGACTATCGTCTGATTAATCAAGCTACTGTGAAAAACAAGTATCCACTTCCCAAAATTGATGACCTTTTCGATCAACTCCGTTGTGCCCATGTCTTTTCAAAAATTGATCTTTGTTCTGGTTACCACCAACTCAAAGTTAAGGATGAAGACATCCCTAAAACAGCCTTTTGAACCTGATACGGGCATTATGAATTCCTTGTCATGCCTTTTGGGTTGACTAATGCCCCTGGTGTGTTTATGAACTTGATGAATAGTGTCTTACAACCTTTCCTCGATGAGTTTGTAGTGGTCTTCATTGATGACATATTGATATATTCGAATGATGTTGAATCACACCGCATTCACCTTCGCAAAGTTCTTGACATCCTCCAAGCTCAGAAATTCTATGCAAAATTGTCAAAATGTGAATTTTGGATTTCTGAAGTCATGTTCTTGGGCCACATAATTTCTGGTGGGAAAATTTCTATTGACCCCGCCAAAGTCTCGGTTGTTCTTGAGTGGTAAGCCCCAAAGAATGTTTCGGAGATTCGTAGTTTTCTAGGTCTTGCTGGCTATTATCGACATTTTATTCAGAACTTCAGTAGGACTGCCTTGCCTCTCACTAAGCTCACTAGGAAAGGAGAACAGTTTATCTGGTCAAAGGAGTGTGAGTCCAGTTTTCAAGAGCTAAAGACAAAGCTGACAACTGCACCTGTCTTGACTCTTCCCTCGAGAAATGATGGGTTCGTCATCTTCACTGATGCATCAAGGTTCGGTATAGGTTGTGTTCTCATGCAAGAGTGAAAGGTAGTTGCTTATGCCTCTCAACAATTGAAGCCAAATGAGGTCAACTACCCAACCCATGACCTCGAGCTTGCCGCCATCATATATGCATTGAAAATATGGCGACACTACTTGTATGGTGCCACCTTCGACATCCTCACTGACCACAAGAGTCTGAAATACATCTTGACATAGAAGGATCTCAATCTCATACAGAGGCGTTGGCTTGAGTACCTTAAAGACTATGACTTCACCATTGCCTACCACCCCGGTAAGGCAAATGTGGTGGTCGATGCACTCAGTAGGAAGTAGGCTAAATGAGTTGTTGTCTTTACTTCTGAATGGAGAAGCATGGAAGTCATGTCACCTTGGGCCCCAAGGCGTATGGGAAACGTTCTTAGATTGGCCAGTGTCCATGTAAAATCGGGCCTCCTGTCCGAAATCCTATCTGCCCAAAAGAATAGCAAGAGCCTTGATGATATGACTAAGCTATTAGAGAAGCCCCAAACTCATATGACAGTCGGTATGGATGGTGGAATCTGATACAAACAGTGCATACGGGTCCCAGAAGATTCAGGCATGATAGAAATGGTGTTACGAGAAGCTCACGGGTCAAAATATATTGTGCATCCTGGATCGACGAAAATGTACAAGGATCTGTAAAGGCACTTCTGGTGGAGGAATATGAAGACTGACATTGCTACTTTCATCTCCAAGTGTCTGACCTGCCAACAGATCAAGGCTGAACACCAACGTCCAGGAGGTCTTCTACAACCTCTACCTATCCCCGAATGGAAATGGGAAAACATCACATTGGATTTCGTGGTGGGACTACCCAGGACCAGGAAAGGGAGTGACGCCATTTGGGTTGTAGTTGATCGTCTGACTAAATCAGCCCATTTTATTCCAATCAAGACAACAACCAAGGTTCCTGAGTTAGCAGAACTTTATGTTTGAGAGAGAGTCAGGTTGCATGGAATTCCTATATCTATAGTATCAAATCGTGATGCAAAGTTCACTTCTCACTTGTGGTGACAAGTACAGGAAGAACTGGGAACTCAACTGAATTTCAGCACTGCCTATCACCCCCAAACTGACGGACAATCTGAGAGGACAATCCAAGTTCTAGAAGACTTGCTGAGATCATGCATCCTCGATTGGGGTGGTTCTTGGGACCACTACCTTCCTCTTGTTGAGTTTGCCTACAACAATAGCTACCAATCCAGTATAGGCATGCCTCCCTATGAAGCTCTGTATGGAAGATCATTTAGATCTCCACTTTACTGGGATGAAGTAGGCGAAAGACGAATTCTGAAATCTGAGGAACTACAACTCTATTCTGATAACGTCAGCCTAATCAAGAAAAGGTTAAAAAGAGCACAAGATCGTCATAAGTCTTATGCTGATGCACACAGGACTGACACTCAGTTCCTAGTAGGTGATCATGTTTTCCTGAAGATTCAACCAATTCGAGCCATTGCAAAGAACAAAGGCAAACTTAGCCCCAGATATGTGGGTCCTTTTGAAATTTTGGATCGTATTGGGGAATGTGCTTATAGGTTGGCTCTACCTCCACAATATAGCATGATGCACAACGTATTTCATGTGTCGAACCTAAAGCGGTATGTTAAACACCCTAGCCATGTCCTCAACCATGAACCACTTGAATTAAAGGACACCCTTGTGTACCAAGAAACTCCAGTCAAGATACTTGATACTCGCACCAAGGAACTCAGAAATAAGAAAATCGATATGGTTAAGGTGTTGTGGAAGCACCACGGGAGTGATGATGCCACTTGGGAGTTGAAGTCAGATACAGAGGAACGATTTCCTGACCTCTTCAAGGAAGTTTGAATTTTGGGGACAAAATTCTTTATAAGGAGGGGAGGATGTGACAATGTGAGTTTTTCCTCTTCTCTATTATTTAATTTATATTGTTCACCTTTATAATTATCATTCATAATCTCATTTTACTCCTTAATCAATATGGATACCTAGAATCAAATTCTTTTGTTTTCTATGATTTTCATGCACTCTTGAGCACCTTAATTAGCTTAATACACCTCCTTGTTCAAACACTTAAGTTTGAGTAGTTAACTCTATCTTTTGGTCTCCAAACTTGTACACATTATTCTACACTTCATGTTGAAGATATGATCCAAATTTGAGATCATTTGGACCTTCCCATGATTTTATATGATTTTTCTAATATTTTAGCCTTTTCCTAGTTTTTTTTAGCCTTTTTCCACCTTTTTCCACCTTTTCCCTTGCTGGGCCCAGCCCATCCTGTGCTTGGGTACTGCTGGGCAAGGTGTTTTGACCCAGCAGCCTTGGATCTCAATCCAATGGTGCTGGGGTCATCCCCTACCTTGCACCCAGTATGGCAGGTCCACGGTGGACAAGCCACCATGGCTCCCAACCCCGATCGAGCAACCCTGATCTGTTGCGCCTGATGACTCAACCAAAGAGTCCGCACCCCTTTCTCGAAGCTTCCGCATGTCTTGGTAGGGTGAAATCACTGCTCATAGGCCAAGCAAACAAGTCGACCCCATAGGTTGCGCCGCCCCCCTTGGTAGCCCTAACCCTAGCACCAGGTTCCTATAAAAGACCCCTATTGCCTTTGGCCCATCCCCACGAACACGAGCGGCACCTTCTCTCCCCATGTCGTGCCCTCACTCTCTCGCTCCCTTTTTCTTCAGCCGCCGCACCGCCACGGAGCAGCTCTGCTCGCGGGCGGGTTCTATTGTTGGGGCGAGCAGCAACAACCATCAGATCAGAGCCCACGGTGAGCCCAATAGCCCAATTAAGATCGACGGTCACTGATCCCCGTGCGAGCCCTCTCCTGCTTCTTCTCCGCAAGCACATGCCTGGGAGCACGGCTTCTCTCCACCATTGATCTGCCCTGTGAGATCACAGTTGACCAATGATCAACGGCCCCGCTTTTTGGTAATTTTGCCCTCTCTGCCCAAAATTCCAGAAAATAGCCTAAACTTGCAAAAATGCTATCTTGAGATTCCTAGCTCCAAATATATCGAATGTATAGTCCATTTTTATCAGAAAAATTAGCCCGGTTTAATAAAAATGGTTTCAGAACCTGTTTCGTATCTCTGTTCTCTATTTTGATGCAAATACCTTTGAATAACCCTCTTGAGCATAAAATGAACAACTTTCTTGAATTTATGATCCTAATCTAGTCCATGATCAAACATGCAATCTTACTCTGATGTTTAGTCTCAAACCTATCATTATGATCTAGAAAATTGAGTAATGGCTTGGATGTTGATGATGTAATTAGGGTTAACTAATATGATTCCTAAAAAGCACCCAAGTGGATCATTCATTCTTGATATATGCTTGATACTTGATTAAATGTTGAAATATTGATATAATGGATGATCTACCCTAGGGTTGTAATAGGAATGTAAAACCCTAATCTTGCATTCATGGTTCTTGCATAATATGATCTTGACCCTCAAATCTATATCTTGTTTAATCTAGGATCTACTTGAGACCTTGACCTTTCACTCTTGGACCTTTACTCGATTAGCACTCAAAAAGGTACGCTATTATACTACTCCTCCTTGGTTGTATGATGATACTTTTAGGTATCTCTTGAATTATGCTTGGCTAGTTATTTGGATGAACTATTGTTCCCTATGAATAGTCTTCCGTTTTTCTTCTATATTATATTTTGAGAAACATGAAACCCTAAATCACAATACCCATTATGATTGTCCATATATTGATGTTGATAATGATGTTGGAAAAGTTGATAATGTTGATATTCAATATAAGCAAAGCTCCCTTATTGGAAGGTGGGGCTTTGCACTTCGATCTCCTATCTCGTATGGTGAGAAGGAGCTTGGTGACTTCCCCATCACGTTGGGGTAGTAGAGTCACCTAAACTAATATAAGCATGCTTCTTGAATTACATCATAATGGGAAATTCGTAATAAAATTTGTGTTGAATAACATTTTGGTTTTTGGAAGATCGTTCGATAATATTTTGAAACATAAGTCCTGCCAAGCATACTAGTTTTCTTATAAACTGCTTTACTTGTTTTTATATAGCGTACCGTGCAATTGCATTGACATTGTGTCTTGATTTTCTTGATTTTAGGTAATGCAAGGAACTAGATTCATCTACTCTTTTATCCACTGCAATAAAGACTGCTACATCACTTATGGACTCTACATGGGAGCTAATTGTAAAATGGATGTAGTTGTAGGCTAGTTCTTATCTTTTTCTCTTTCCTATTGCCTACGGGCCTTATGTACTAAACTTTTTGGTTCATTTTAATAAAGAAGGATGTTATTTCATTTTTGCATATTATCTGTGTGTGATTTTCAGGCCACTCAGGGATGGGCGCTCTCATCCCTCTAACACTGTCCTTTTGGACAGTGGGATTGGGATTAGGGTAAGAACGGATCCATGACAATTCTTCCATTTTGTGTTCATTCATTCATCATTAACCCTAATTAATCACTATTAATCAACTACACAAGCTTGAACAACAATTATTGAACTAAGTTAAATCAATCACTAACAAGAGAGAAAGAAGGCAATATCAATTAATTAAATTCATTCATGCATCATTAACCCTGATTAATCAATATTAATCAACTACAGAATCTTAGAGAAAATAAGTGAAAATATAATGAATTAAGTTCATTAATTCATCATTAACCCTAATTAATAAATAGTAACCAACTATATGGTGGCATCATTAACCCTAAGTTCCAATCTAGTACTAATTAACCACTCACTGCACTGGTGGATCGAGCAGGCTGTGGTGGCGGCGGCTGGAGGTGGAGGTCATCAGGCAGGAGGTGAAGGTGGTCGGCGCTGGAGGTGAAGCAGAGGTGCAGACGATGACTAGTGGTGGCAACTGGAGCAGCTGAAGGCAGCTAGAGGAAGGCTCCTCACTCTGCCTAGAGCAGGTGGTGGCGACGACGGGAGCAGGTGGTGGCGGTCAGCGACTGGACAATAGTAGTAGCTCCAGCGTAAGCAGCTTCAAGCTCCTCACGATGGTGACTGACGGTGCACGGAGGCAGTGAGTAGCTTCAAGCTCCTCATGGCAGCAAGTGGTCGGTAAGTAGAGAAGGGGAGGCAGCACGGAGGTGATAGAAAAAATCGCCAGACCTAGTTCAATTTGCTCAAAGAATTGAGAATTAAATAGAGAAGGCTAGGGGAAGATTCGATCTGGCTCGCGCGGGTACTATTAAGTTAACTATCACCGTCGGTTAGTAAAATAATCTGAAACCTAACAATTATAGATGTCGATTATAAACATAAACTGACACCTATATAAAAGATTTTCCGAACTTTATACAAAAAAATTTGCACCAGGTCGGGGTGTTCGTCATCGGATTTAGCATATAATAACCGACGTATATCCACATATACTGACAAAAAAAATTGTATTTGAGTTACAATCATAGTTTTCGGTTTCCAACCTAACACTGACACTGATTAGGAAAATGGGGGGGGGGGATTTTTCATGGGGACAACGCGTGAACACACAACCTCGTCAGTTCTTCTGTGAAAATCGATGACAAATAAGGGAATGAATTTTTCCTCACTAAGGATATTTAGTCGTCAGTTCTTTGAGAAAAACCAACGACCAATTAGTGGATAAAAACTTTCACAGTCTTGGCACGGAACATTTGTCGTCAGTGTTTTTAAAACCAACGCAGAATTGAAAATTTTGGAGGCAAATTTTTTTCCCTAAAAATTTGTATTTTTCCGGTGATTTTGGATGTCGATTTTTATGTCAAACAATCTACTTTAAAAAAAATGATACCCGTGTCTTTTATAAATTGTCCGACCTTCACATATAGGTGTCAATTGTCGTTTTAAGCCGACGTCGTAGCATATTGGTGTCGATTTTTTCTTTCCAACCGATGACATCAAATGTGACATTATTCATCATTTATGTACTAATGTTTGTTTCCTCCCTCTTTAGGTTTTGTGTACATCTAGATGGCCATTGAGTATGCATCTGAATGGGTCAACGTTGCAGCTACAAGAACGAATGACCACAAAGTGGTATGCCAATTTATAAAGTCAAATATCTTCAGCCACTTTGAGGTCCCAAGAGCTATGACAAGCGATGGAGGTAGTCACTTTATTCATTGAGTTTTTGAGAGCTTATTGAAGAGGCATGGGTTGAACCACCACATGGATACCCCCTATCATCCAAAGATAAGTGGAAAAGTTGAGCTTGCCAATCAGGAGATAAAGCTTATCCTTGAGAAAATAGTGATACCAGACCGCAAGGATTTGACACTTTGTCTCACTGAATGCTTTATTGAAATATAGAACTGCATATAAGACCCTAATTGGTAATACTCCATTTGAGTTTATCAATGGGAAGAGATGCCACCTATCAGTTGAGTTGAAACAAAATGCCTTGTTGGTGTTAACATCTATAGATGTCAATATGGACATGTTTGGTATCCAAGAAAAGTTATAATGGAACAAACTTAAAAAGATTAGGCATATGTCCTATGATATGTCCAAGAGCCACAAATAAAAGATGAAGTTCATACACGAGAAGATGATCTAGAAGAAAACATTTGAACTCATAAAATGGGTTTGTATGTACAACTCAAGAATGATATTTCTCGGGGAAGATTAGATAAAGATGGGAAGGTCCATAAAAGGTGAAGCATGTGTATCAAGTTGTGATTCAAGTAAAGGAAGATAGCAAAGAGTTTGTTGTGAATGGGAAAAGACTAAGGCATGTTGTTGAAGTTGGCCCCGATATGGCCAACCAGATTTTTGTCATTGTCACTTTAATTAATAAGATGCAAGAGTGAAGGATCAACTCATGTACCTAAAGGCAGAAAATGTAGCACTAGTGGGAGTCATCCAACATGGTCTGTGAGATTTCAAACTCACGCCTCACATTTTACTTATAATTTTGTCTTTATACTTTCTAAGAATACACATACATATTATACTTGATAGTTTTTATTTGTTATTGCATTGACAGAGGGGCATGGTCTAGATAAGAGGAAGTATTCCAAAGTGGCAAGGTGGTTGATAATAAAAAAAATCTAAATGACTCAATTAAATAATTGAATTGAATTCAGGCTTAAAACCCTTAGAATGATCTTTCAATAGTCAAAATGGTTGTGTTGATCTCCACTAAATGTGTGTGGAGTCCTATGATGGAGAATTTGAGAGCAATTGTTCCTCCTCAGAATGGTCATGCTATATCAACCCAAAATGGTCATTCTAGGATGGAAAGACCATGCTACCAAAGTGACATGTGATAATGAAAGTCAATCAAAATCAAGTGAGATAGACTGATTGCTCTACTCAGAAGGGGTGTGGTGCTTCAAGACCATAAATGATTGTTCTCACTCAAAACGACCATGAAAAATGAATTTTTTTTACCATAGAAGATGTAAAAAGCGATAGGTTGTAGAATGACCGTTCCACCTTGGAATAGTTGTGCTAACCAAGACCCAAAATGGCCTTTCTAGCCTACTCCCTACTACTTAAGTGATATAATTTGAGGGGGAGTCACCATGACCCTATCCCCATTCTTCACTCACACATTTACACAATCATCCCATGCCCTTGGCCACCATTGTCATTTCTCAAGTAGATATAATTTCCAACAAAGCCTCTTGGAGCTTGATTCAAGCTTCCTTGAAACTTTCCACACCTTCTTCAACCTCCAGTAGTCCTTCTCTGAGCTTATCCACCTTCATTCCTCTCATTTACCCACAAAGACACCCTAGATGCTTCCCCCAATATCCACCAAACTCTCAACCTCTTTCCCAAATATTAAGGTATCATGCAAGAATGTGTCCAAGAGCATAATGCCTCATCATTGATGCTCCAAAAATGCACCAAGTCCTCCATTATTGTCCCACACTCCATCACCTACAAACTTCATATGTCAACTCCTTCGCCAAGATGCTCCATTACGTGTTCCTATTCTCGTGAAAATGATGATTTCATCTTTGACCATAACTATAGTGGAAAGGAGGAGTTTTTCTTCTAAGAGGATCTCGAAAATGTGGTGGAGATAGTGGAAATGGAAGGACCAAGCCAGCCTCAAAGAAGATCAAGATACGCTCCACCTTCCTCTCATATTGCATCGAAACCATTGCCTTAGACTACACTAACAAGATCCATAAGGAGGTTGGTGGTATATGAAGAGAAAGGAGAGCATGATGATTATTTCTGACATGTTTTGTTGATGTCTAATGACTCACACTACAAAAAATACCAATAAATCTAGAAGCAAGCTTGGGAAACAAGGACTAAAAGGAAAAATAGGAAGATTTGGACTTGGAGGATGATTTTGATGAAGAAGCACACAACATCGTGATGCAATGACAAGATGATTGAATAAAGTGCAAATACATAGATTTGGAGGGAATATCCTTGGGTTAGGATGTGATAACAATGATTTTTGGGATTCTCCACCCCAAGGTCCCCAACAACATGCCATGAAAAGTGCCCACCACCCACAACACATGCACACCCACAATCCAAGCCATTTAGGTGCATTGTTTTTTTTACCAATGCATGGTGGAATGTGGCTTAAGAAATGTATAATGGATAGACAAGATACTTATATGGAGATAACTGGTAGTTTTACAAGCTCACTTGAAAAGGTGAAGTACAAGCAATAAGAGGTTATAAGCTTTAGATTATTTCAAAATATAGATATCTTTATTGCCTCTTAGTTGAACAAGATCTTCACTTCTAATTGAGAATTCATAAAAGGCTTTAATAATGGGATGAAAGAAAGGAGTTGTATTTAGAAAAAATTGTTTCTTGGAAGAGTCTCACAATCAACATACTTTCATTTCAAGAAAAATCAAAGACTAGTAGGATGCCAAATTCTATGATTAGATACATTCAAAAAGTATTTTCAAACACAATTTTTGGCTAGTTAGATAACAATGTTGCTTGGAAAAGGACCTATATGTCATATGCGAGATGCTCAAAGTCAGATATATAAACTTGGGGGATATGAGGATTGATCACATGAAGTCAATCCCCACGTAGAGTACTTCACCATTTTTCATTGGAGGCATAATAACCTCAATTTCTCTATCTCTGGATTATGATTTGAGAAGCCTCACTAAGTCCACAGGTTCTAAGTATGTTTTTTTGATATATCTTACAAGGTCATAGATGATTTCCATGAGGGACAACAAGATCTATTACAACCTCAACCCTGAGATTCATGATTTCACACTAGAGTTAGCTTACCACACAACCATCTTCTTTTGTGACATGGGAATAGTTCTCATTATTAAAAGTGTGATTTCACAATGCAAGTAAGATCAACCTAGAGACAAGTTTAGGGAAGTAGTGGTAGATAGACAAAGGTTTGAGGGACAGACATATGTGGGCCAGTAACAACATAGAAGCATACACTGTTTCAGGATGTAGCAAGAGACTGAAGACATGCAATAGACACTGCCAAAAAATAAAAATGGAATTTCATCCATTATGACACCATTGAAGGGAATTCAAAAGATGAAGAAATTTTGGTTTGATCAACAATAGATGCACTATAAAATGAATTAAAAGTACACTTATGGTTATGCATAGTTGTAGCATGAACTTGAGTTGGGGTAGGCATTTTGGAGTGGACTTTATGCCTTCTTAGAGTCATACATGCATCCATAGGTAGGCTACCAGCGACACTACTATCAACAACCACATCCCAACCCATACAAAAAACCATCACAACCCAATTATTGCCCCCTACCATTCTAGTTCTAGTGTCATGTTGAGGACATCATGATTCACAACTTTGGGGTGGTAGGTAGGTAAGCACTTGTTATTTGGTTCTCTATTCTATTGTCTAAGAATTTTTCTTGATTGATTTATTAACATATCTATCTATTTTTCTCTCTTTTTTGCCATGTAGTTTGGTTTCTTGCACTTTTGTGTAAATTTTCAAACTTTTGCAGTATTCTTGCCATGTGATTCCATTCAAAATTGCATGGAGGTTTTTGGTGATTTCATGTGTGTGTCTCATTAGATTTTCATTTCTTTTTTTTGTTCTCAGTATATAGACATTGACATGTTGAATGAGCAACTTGATACACCTTCTTTGAAACCGCTCAAGTTGATACTTTTGCCCTAAAAGGTGTTTAACTTAATCTATCATAGTGAATTTAATTGTTTATCTTTGACAAGTGCACCAACTACTTTGTGTTTGTATTTTTATACAACATTATCTTTTGACTCTACACATATTTCACTTTTCTCTTGGATTTATGTTTGAATGGATGAAATGCAATCATCATAATCCATAAATGTTTAGGGTTTTATCAAACTCAAAGCTTATAATAAATATGTGGTATACCATATTTTCTTATTCATCTAGGATTGTCATTGTGGTGTAGTTTGTTTAAAGATGCTTGCTTGCAGGATACCTTATCAGGAATTTCATCATGTTGACCCCTTTGTATCCACTTTTTCCCCATCACTTCTTACCTCTCCACCTCATAAAAGTGTGCAAAAGCACAAAAATAGTAAGCCTGGTCACGTACAAAATCTTGGGGTGGTCAATCCTTCCTCCTCCCCACTTCTTCTGAACCCCACAAAGCACTAGCTACACAAAGGGCCTCAAAAACACAGAAAGCAAATAAAGGTGTTCCTAAGTAATAACACTAAAATAATGAACATAAAAGAAGTTTTGTCCTATGTAATAAAACTCCAATCTCCTTTTAGAACCCCATTATTCATTCTGCAACCCTATCGGGCAAGTCAACATCAACTCTACACCTCATACCTACACATATAACCAAGTAAGTCAAGTGGTGTGGATGGACATATTTGGTTAATTCTTTGAAAGTGAAATGACATTCTAAGTTGTCTTGATTACTCCTAATATGAAATGGCTTCAACCAAAACATTATGAAATTCATGTTACTTTATGTAGGTTTTTATGACCCACATGTGAAGTTTATGTGCTTTTTTATTTGTTCTTTAATTGCATTAGAGTTTGTGAGAATGTACAATATAGGTTCAAATTGCATGTATGAAGTCATAATAAATATTTTTTAGCTAATACACATATTCTTGGATGCATTTGTCATTTCTTTTTTGTTAAATTTAAAAAATAGATTTCATTGGATCATACATGAAGACAAGTATGTTTTCAGCTTGGGGTGGTGATGAACCTACTGTTTGGGTCTTTGTCTTGTGTCTTTTTTCTCATTTATCTAGTTAAGATACTTTGGATACATGCAATATCCCCAATAAGTAACGTTTTGTGTCAAATGCACTTATGGATAGGTATGCATGTTTATAGGTACTTGAACACTAATTTATGCAATGGGTATAAGTAGGTATATCCAAGGGATTCTCTGGGGTTTGAGGAGTTCAAATATATGACAAGATGACCCCCAACCTACCTGAAGTGTTTAAGAGTTGAAATTAGGAAAAAAAACTCTAGAGTTGACCTAGTGAAGAACACAAGTACAAGCTAAATCCTTCAAAATGACCATCCTAAAAAAGAATGGTCACGCTAGTAAGATCAAGATCATATTGATTTAGAAAATGGAAGATAGATCTGGAACAGCTCCTCTTAGCTTGAGAATAGTTGTAGCAACCCTAGCTTAGAATGGTCACTCTAGCTAGCATGGGTGTTCCATTAGACCTTCAAATTCTCTTCCAACCCTACAAAACCATCCATTTTACCACAACCCTTCTTCCCTAGAATGAGTATTCAATGGTTGTTCCACCTTAAGAAATCATGGTTGTTCCACACTAAATAGTATTGTCACCTAGCCCTCACCATGATTGTTCAATCTAGAATGGTTGTTCTACCAAATCCATCTCCCTAGTCTACCCTAACCTATCTACCTCAACCACCATGATCATTATCAAATACCACATTCATCCCACTTACTGGCACCATGCACGTAGTAGGGTAGAATGACTATTCTACCCCAAAACCCTAATACACTTCTACATTATTCTATCCAAAGTGCCCCTTACTTTTCCAAGACACCCTTGACCAATATATAAGAATTAGTGGTATCTAGGGTGAGGAGGTTAGATCCTTTCAACATTCATATCCACCACCCAACCCTTACCGACCTCCATTTCACCATCTACCTTCCATTTCCCACTGCAAACCCTACCTTTTCTAGTGTTTTGGCTACCTTACACCACCATTTCATGTCGTCTATCCTTTAAAAAGAGAGGAGATGATCATCGTATATATATTTGGTTAAACTAAACCCTCAAACCAAATTAAACCATTATTCAATGGTTTGAAAAAAATGGAACCAAACTAAACCAGTCACCTTCCTAAAACCAAATTGAAATGGTCAGTTTGGTTTGGTTTGGTTTGGTTTGGTTTGGTTTGGTTTGGTTTGGTTTGGTTTGGTTTGGTTTGGTTTGGTTTGGTTTGGTTTGGTTTGGTTTGGTTTGGTTTGGTTTGGTTTGGTTTGGTTTGGTTTGGTTTGGTTTTGTTTGGTTGTTTTCTATAGTCAGATTTGTTTTTCTCCCCAGCCTTAACCAATGCAATTGGCTAACAAATTCATTTTTAGGCCTTTGCGTATCTATGAGGATGCACTCATCAAGTTGTACATGTTTATCTTTCCATCCGACTTCATTGTGATGAAAATGCATGAGGGTTATGTGTCTGAGATTTTGTCAGGTAGACCATTTCAAGATGTTATGGACATCACAATACAGATGGGAAGTGGACAGACAGCTGGGGTGTTCACCTAACACTACCAAGTAAAATGGCAAAATATGGTGTTTAAGGGGAGAGTCACACCACAACCACCAGATAGCTATGGTGCTTTCCATCTCCATCAACAATGCCAGAAAACTTGGTGTGTCCAAAGACACCCAATCAACTAACTTTAGTAGATGCGCCTAAGGTGTCTTAAATTTATAAAACTCTATTGACACATTTTTATAGAATTTCTCAAGAACACGGGATTAGGACTAGTATATGAGTCTATAGTCGGTTTTGAACCTAAAGGAGAGAGGGGCACTAGAGTTTAGTTTGTTTCAAATAGGTTCCTACACTAGAGTATATGGTTCAAGGGTTTAGCTTGGGTTTTTTAATCAAAGTAATGGTTCAAACAAGCAATTAAGTGTGAAAAAGAGAAAAACCTACTTTAACCCTATATGAGTTAATTCTAATTAGCGAATAAAGGTGATAATAAAGAAAAGTGGAAATTAGACAAAGCCAAGAAAGCATGGAAAGAGCTAACATCAACACTATAGTAACAAAGAAATACTAATTATCAACATAGTGAGCAATGAACTAAACTAGGAAAGAAACTATACTAGACTAGAAATTTTGACAACTAGAGAAATTAAGGACCTAAACTCACACTAACCATCTAAGACTAGCACAAGAAATCACAAAAGGACACTAACTACACTAGATTGACCTAGCTACCATGAAAAAGAAAAAAAACTAATGAAGCAGGGTAAGAAGCTAACTAAGTAACACTAGCTAAGCAAGAAGACAATTAGGGTTTTAATGCAATTAATGGAGGTGTGGGCCATTTGGACTAATGTGACTACAATCTAGATTAGGGGTCATAACATGCAGACTTTACTCGTTCATTTAGATTGTCAAACAAAACAAAAAAATCAGATGCTATGAAAAATCCCTAAACTACTAATTGACCATGTGGATGTAACATGGTGTGTGAAGAGGAACTACTCCCTAGATAGCTCTAGGACAATTACACTAAGTTCCTCTAAACTAGATACTTAGACCTCTCATCTAGGAGTAGGAGAATGGATTGATATGTAGAAATATGGGTAGCTAGATAGGGATCCACTCAGGGACCTATGAGCAAATCCCAAAATGGATGCACATAAGCTATTTCCCTATAATCTAGGTGATTTTAAGAACAAATCAATAAGAAATTCATGGGACGTGAGATGAAACTAGAAGATAGTCAATATAAGATGAATTTATATAGTTAAAAATTACTTTCCCCCAACATGGTATCAAAGTCACATTTTAACCCCAAAGAGCCCACCTAGACGGGGCTTAGCTACTCATAGTAAAGAATATCAAAAGAAGAAGAATTTGAGAAGGGAATATCCATGAAAGCTCGTGGAACTCTCCTTCTTCTTCAACTCCAGCCATATCATCTCGTCCTTATCCCTCCTTTGTGGTTGTATGGCATGAAAATGTTGATGGAAGTAGCCAAAACCCTATAAAACTAGGGCTTTGAGGTAGAAGATGGTGGAAATAGAGTCAGAGTAGGCTGGAGTGAGTATATGTCTCAATGAATGCTAGGATGGGTGGCAATAAGTGCAAACCCCAACTCTCATCTGCCTCCAGGTATATATAGTGTAACATCCCAAGTTTTGAGGCCTTAGATAAAATGATCTTAAAAGGAATGGTTATACTACCCATATCACCAAGGTGCACCTCTTTGTTTAGGGTTCCCATCACTAAGAACTCCAAAGATAAGTGTGCCCAGCTTGGAATAGTATGAGGATGGGTGGACAGTTAGGAAGTTGATCCTAGCTTATGCGTGAGTGAAGAAAAAGTGCATAGCAGTTGGCATTCTTGAAACTCTACTAGAGCCTTAGGTAGAGTTGGGTGTCCATGGACCATTCTGGGACTACACTGAAACAAAGATATATTATGATGCCATATAGTTGAGCCTTGATGAGGATGTCAAGAGTATAATGGGGGAGATTATAACGTCCCATGATATGTGGCCTCAGATAAAATGATCTGAAAAGGAAAGATTAGACTACCCATATCACCAAGGTGCACCTATTCATGAAGGAGCCCATCACTAAGAACTCTAAAGTTAAGCATGCTCATCTTGGAGTAGTAATAGGATGGGTGACCAAGTCAGGAAGTTGATATCAGCTTGTGTGTGAGTGAGGACAAAGCATGCAGTTAAGTCTAGTGGTGGTCTTTGGTTCCAGTTGTCATTCCCAAAACTCTACTAGATCATGGGGTAGTGGGCCCATGTATTACATATAGTGACTAGGGAAGCATATGGTTAAGTGAGGGTAGAATAAGAAAATCTATGAAAATTATGTACTAGGGTTTACAGGCAGCACAACCATTGTAGGAAGAACATATGTGGTGGTGATGGAGTGAAATAGTCATGCTAGGAGGGAACCGACATGCTGGTGGAGTTAAATTTAGGGATTTGGATGGTTGGTAGCATGGCTGTGCTGGGTAACACAATCATGGTGGAGGATAGGTAGAACGGTCATGCTGGGTAACATGGTCGTAATGGAAGGAAGTGGCATGACCATGATGGGTAGCACGGTCATGGTGGACATATTCGGTGTGGGTCGTTCCACTGGGCACTACTTTATGCAAGATGGCAGCACAAACATGCAGGCTACCATAGTAGTGTTGGGATCTTGTTGGCACAACCATGTTGGATAGTACACCCATTCTACTGGACTTGTCTTGAGCTAATTCAAGTTTGTGATTTTGTTAAGGGTATCACGTCCATTCTTTGGTGCCACGATTGTGTTGGGAGTCTTCTAGTGTACTTTGATCTTCTCTTTGACTATCTTTGAAATTCATTACTCTAGCTCGACCCTTGGCCACTAGGGGTAGGTTGGGGAATCTCTTCAAACTTCCTTAGGATCCTCCAAGGGTGGAGGAAATTAGACCATCCTCCTTCAATCTCATCCATCTAAATCATGGTCCAAGTACCTGAAAAGCATGCAAGGAATGTCCATAAGTGTATTTGATAGTAAACCATTTATTGATGGAAGTAGCATGCATTCTTACATGTTTAGATGTGATTATAGGAAAAAATGACACAAGATGAAGCCCTAACTATGGGCTGCATCACCAGCTCTGTGTATTGAAGATGACATATTAGATTTTAAACTCCCAAGACAAGAGAAAGTTGAGGGAAATGTAACTCAATGTTTTTCTATGGAGCATGGGAGTGTTGATGTTTCTTTGCTTTCGAGGAAGACTTTTTATTAATGTGGAAGATCTCATGATCCAAATAACTTGAGTTTTGATCTAATATCATGCTCAATACAGGTGGTGAGTGATACTTTATACTTGAGTTAGGCCATTACATGCTAGATCGAATTGAGTATACATGATTTTGACAAGATATATAAGCACACTCAAAATAACTTTTCCTCTAAGTAGAAAAGTTATGTACTGTCATTATTAGAAATACCTAAAAACGCATATATATATATATATATATATATATATATATATATATATATATATATATTTGGGACCCACTAAGCTAGTTGGGACTACAACACCACCTACTCAAAACACATAACCACTGGAGGAGTTGGTTTTATTTGAGTCAACAATTCAATTTGCATCCATATACCCTTCTAACACGGACGGAAAACCACTCCAATAAAGACCATAACTCATGGTACCTTTAGGATACCTAAAAACACTAACTAAAGCCTTCCAGTGATCCGAGTTAAGACAACTAGTGTACTTACTTAGCATACTTACCGTATAAGTAATATTTAGTCTAGAACAATTGGTCATGTAGATCAAAATTCCTATAACTTGGATATATCTAGTTTGATCACATGTTTATCTTTGTGTGCCTTAAGATGTAAATAAGGATCATAAGGAGTACTAACAGATACACAAGAGTACATATTGAACCTATGTAAAACCTTTCTACATAGTGAGACTGATTTAATGAATAACCAGAAGTACATCTACTTAATTTAATACCAAGAATAACATTAGAAACTCCTAAATCATTCATATCAAATTTCTTGGAAAGAAAGAATTTTATTTTAGATAATTTTAGTATTAGATCCAAAAATTTATATATTGACTACATAACAATCACATTGTCACATATGCATTATCAACAATCTTAGAATAAATGTATCTATCATATTCAATTGTATTAAATCCATAAGATAAAATAGTTTTATCAAATTTATCATTCCACTGCTTAGGTACTTATTTTAGATCATACAAATATTTTACAAGTCTACAAACTTTATGTTCTTGACCTTGGACCACAAAACCCTCGGGTTGATCCATAAAGATTTCTTCCTTAAGATCACCATTTAGGAAAACAATCTTTACACCCATTTGATGGATTTCAAGATTATGGATCATGAAAAATGAAACAAAGACACGGATGGAGGATATCTTTGTTACAAGAGCATAGGTGTTGAAGTAATCAACTCCTTCTTGTTGTTTCTAACCTTTAGCTACCAACTTGGCCTTAAACTTATCTATGCTACCATCTACCTTTAACTTCTTTCTGAAGACCCATTTGCATCCAATGTTTTATAGCCTAGAGGAAGATTAGTTAGAATCCATGTATGATTGTACATAATAGATTCTAATTCATTGTCAATAATTTCCTTCCAAAAACCAACATCTATGGATTTCATGGAATCTTCATAGATGTTATGGTCTTCTTCTACTATAAAGGTGTTGAAGTTGGAGCCAAAGTTCTTTGTCACTGTATCCCCTTTACCCCGACCAAAGTCACTTGGAGGATCAACCACTTCATAGCTCAACGCTTCAGGTTCATGTATGGTTATGTCAGTAAAATGAGTTGAATCTTGATTGGTTATGAAGGTTATGAAGTTTCAACATTTGAAGGGCATTCATCAACTTCTTTGGGAACACTAGGTAATAATGTTTTCACTATAAACAACATCTACAAGTCTTATTTTTAGTATGGAGCTTGTGTTAGTCAGGAATGTCTAAATTTTATCACTAGAAATTTGGTTCCATTGCTATTTTCAATGTAACATATGAAAACAATATCAACAGTTTTGGGATCAAGCTTTCTTTTCTTATATTTAGGGGGAAAAACTTTGGTCAAGCACCCTGACACTTTTAGGTAATTTAAAATAGGTTTCTTGTTAAACCAAAGTTCATAAGGTGTTCTCTCTATGTGTTTGAAAGGGATACGGTTCAACACATAGTTGACAGTTAAAAGAGTTTCACCCACATTATATGACGTAGACTGAATTTGGCCAACATGGCATTGACCATATATATCAGGGTTCTATTCTTTCTTTCAGCTAGACAATTATATTGTGGGTTGTATGGGGCAGTGGTTTCATGAATAAGGTCATGATCTTCACTAAACTACTTACGTTCATTAGAAGTACATTCAGGTCCTCTATCAGATCTAGCCCTCTTAAGTTTCTTCTCGGCCTAGTTTCCTACTTGTGACTCATAAATTCTAAGTTTTCCATTTATTCATACATAGATTTCAACAAGTAAATGCAACAATATTTGATAAAATCATCAATAAATGTCACAAAATAGCACATTATATCATGAGTACGATTACTTTTTAAATCACATATATCAGTATGAATAAGCTCAAGTAGTTATGTGTTTTTTTCTACTGATCTAAAAGACTTTTTAGGTAATTTCAGCTTGAACACATATTTGGCATCTAACATCATTAGAGATTGGAGTCTTGAGAATTAATTCCATGTGAACTATACTTTTTATAGTGTTCTTGTTCACATGTCATAAATGTGCATGCCAAATATCACTAGATATTGAAGTAGAAAGGGTACTTAAATAGTTATCATTAATATGAGAAGTACCATTACAGGAAGAGACACATAGCTTAACTAAATCCCCACAGATGTACCCAACACCTCTGTAAGAACCAAATCTAGAGAATACAACTTTATTCCCTTGACACAGAAGAGTATAAACAAACAACATGATCAAGACTTCACTAACTGGGTTTTTCTTAAAACTAGGAACATGTGAAATATTTTGCAGTCTGAACATTTCTAGATGTGATCTTTAGATCCACACGTCCATAGCCTACAATATTCTTCACAGACACATCATCACCTCAAGAGATCACACAATTGTTGAGTGCCTGATAAGCATCATGTAACTTGGTCTCCGTTTCTTTCAGTCGGGAACGACATTCCGGTGACTCTTTGGACAAGGATGCAAGTAGAGCTTCTGTTGAGCTCTTCTAGTCCTCCAATACCTTGAGCTTGGCATGAGCCTCGCTCAGATCATGTTCGGCTTGGTTATTCTGGTTCCTGCAATCGTCAAGTTCCTTGGAAAGTTGTAACATTGTGTCGCGCATGTTGCTTTCTACCTCTGACGATTTGGTCCGGTATTCCTCCCGTTCCTTCGACAACATCTCGATCTTAGCGTCGGAGATTCGTCGGTGAGAGTTTAGATTGTTTCATTACATTCAGCTAGATCTTTGGTCATCCGAGTCATTTCTGACCTCGCCTCGTCTGCCTCACTTTGTTTCTGCCTTAGATCAGCCTTTAAGGCCTCAGAATCTCTCAACAGCAAGGCGATCTCCGACTTTGACGCCACCAACTCGACCTCACGTATCTTAATGGCGCTTTGCAAATAGCTTCTCGACTCCTCCAATTTGGACTTGCATTCTTCCAGTTCACGACGCAAAGACTCCAGCCGTTCATTACATTCGGCTAGATCTTTGGTCATCCGAGTCACTTCTGACCTCGCCTCGTCTGCCTCGCTTTGTTTCTGCCTTAGATCAGCCTTTAAGGCCTCAGAATCTCTCAACAGCAAGGCAATCTCCGACTTTGACGCCACCAACTCGACCTCACGTACCTCAATGGCGCTTTGCAAATAGCTTCTCGACTCCTCCAATTTGGACTTGCATTCTTCCAGTTCACGACGCAAAGACTCCAGCCGTTCATTACGTTCGGCTAGATTTTTGGTCATCCAAGTCACTTCTGACCTCGCCTCGTCTGCCTCGCTTTGTTTCTGCCTTAGATCAGCCTTTAAGGCCTCATAATCTCTCAACAGCAAGGTGATCTTCGACTTTGACGCCACCAACTCGACCTCACGTACCTCAATGGCGCTTTGCAAATAGCTTCTCGACTCCTCCAATTTGGACTTACATTCTTCCAGTTCACGACGCAAAGACTCCAGCCGTTCTTCTCTATCTCTTCGCTCAGCATCGACTCTCTCGTTCGTTGCCGCCAGGTGTTTCGACAACGAGGCCACATCTGACTTCGCATCGTCCAATTCACATTGCTTCATTGCCAGCTCAGCGCCATATATCTCAGAGTTTTTCACTAGCGATTGGATCTCCGATCTCGCATTGCTCAACTCAAGGCGCGCCTCCGCTAGCTCATCTAGGCAATCAATTAGGCCTTCGTCGCTAATGACCCTCAAACTACCATTATCTTCAAGCAATTGTTCTTGCATGCCCATGTCGGTCTCCAAAGTAATATCATTGTTTCCTCTTGATGAAAAGTCGATAGGTATAGCATTCTCAACGTCGTCATCGGAGGATACCTTCTCTGCGTCGCTGATTTGTCGAACCACGACCACAGGGTTGTCACCGAAACAATCTGGAGCTGTTTCAAACAAGGTGTCGTTATTGCGGGCGATGGATGTCATGGCTAGGTTGGGAGATATACAGACGTTCGTATATGATCACAACAGAGATCGCTCTACCATAATAACAAGTAATGCAGAACGCGGGGTATAAATGAAGAAGGTGGACGATGCCGGTGAAGCTGAGATACCAAAAACACACATATACTTTTCCTTCCAAACGAGAACTGGTCGAGTACATCACGAACAGAGACGCGCGTGAAGTAACAAAGAGAACAAAGAACAAAAGGTACGAACGCATATGCATTCTTGGCTTTACTTTCAACTTGGAAATTGGAATGGCGGACGCCGGACAAGTTCTTTACGTTCAAGTATTGTAATTGCCTACAACTTCTTCACTGTTATAGTTGTTCTTTCCGTGCTTCGCGCTTGAGCTGGTTTCTCGGTTGAGATTAGAGAGGGATTCTACACGTAGCCCTTTCAGGAGCAGCAAATTCGCTCTCCTACACCTATATATAACGGGGAGAGGAAACTGAGATCGATGGGGCAAATCCTAAAAGAGATCAAGAGAGAATAATTTACGCATTCATATCAGAAGATATGAATACCATGGTGTGCTGATTTACAAGCTCAGTTGTATATTTTATGCATGAGCTGAAAGAGACTAACCACAATATCGGGTCCTTGGGATAAATAGAACTCATATATGATCAATGCATAAATGGATTAGAAGATGCATTTATCACACTTTGTGAAAATAATGTCATATATAGAGCTTCTAGTCTAATATTCCTCATACAAAATCACTTTTTACCTAAAGAGGCGCTCAAATTTGTTATTGCGACTTGCTATTGCATTTAATCCCACTCTTACATCTGCTCCGAACACGCATTCCTAAATAATTAATTGAGAGTTTTTACCGCAGAGATTAAGTGCAATAAGTGCAGAACAGCATCCCAGAATAACAAATTTGAACCCTTAAGGAGACCATTGAGAGGTAACACAAGTGGTCTGGTTGATCCCCGCTACTAAGTATTGTTCAATGACATCGGATTGGCTGGAGCAGTTGCTAAGGTTTTAGCTCACCCCATCATTGGCTCTCTGCTTTCCTCCATTCTCGAGGCGGGTTGCTACCTCTGAACCCCTTGCTCCTTGATGGGGGTATAACCATCCTCTTGATCCATCTAGCTTGACCCACGACAGACATTTCGTCTAGCTGTCATGTCGGCACACAAGCCCTGCTCCACACTCCAGCCATGCTTGGAATCCAGTCTCGCCAACATGCAACTATGGTTCTCACCAAACACAATGGATAGAGACTTTGCTCACTCCTACTAAGATATTCTTTGGCCTGCTATCATTTCTGAAGGTGGGTTGCTACCCCCGGTCATTGAGGATAGGGATTGCCACCTTGTCTGATACATCAAACTTGACCGCCAGCGAGAGATTCAACCATAGGGACACTCCAGCCAACTCATAGTCTCCATCTTCAACCCCTTCCCTATTCTCTTTGAT
The DNA here is from genome assembly GCA_963693085.1 of Alisma plantago-aquatica. Lineage (NCBI taxonomy): Eukaryota > Viridiplantae > Streptophyta > Magnoliopsida > Alismatales > Alismataceae > Alisma > Alisma plantago-aquatica. Next base: position 263,897,863 of record OY856411.1, read on the forward strand.
TGAGATCTTCCCTCACTATGTGGCGAGTGTGCTGACAAAAACCGTTGTTGGGATTAACCCATAAGCTCCAGTCTGCATGAACCATATCTTTTGTAACGCCTTCTGAATCATGCCCCTGATGGACTAAGATACTCACTTCCTCCATCCATCATTAGGCCCTTCAGAGTGGCATTATGGGGTGAGGAGGAGCTTCACATGACTGTAACCGTAACTCATTTACGATAAGAAGAGGTTAAGTGATAATACTCAGAAGAGGACCAAACAACCATCTGGATCGATAAAGATCTAGATGACCTCCTTGGGGAGGACATCATTCAGGCATAATAGGAGGTCACAGGTGATCCTATACCTAATACAATGAGAGAGAGCATGTGGATGACACAACCAACAACCCAGTACCAATAGCTACAACACCATCCCTTGGTAGGACTCCCATTGCTTTCCCGATGGCCGACCATCTGCCTCCACTCCAGATCTCAGGTAAAAACCCATCCAATCACTGAGTCACTAAGACAAGATTCATAGGCATCAAATTGATACATGGGCCAGGGAAGGAGTATTGCCAAAATTGGTTTGAGCATGGTCATTGGAAACGCCAGTGCCCAATTGACATGGTCTGCTTTTCTTGTGGAGGACAAGGTCATAGAGCAAGTGAATGTCAAATACAAAATACACGACACTTGCCTCCTCTTGAAGCTGCTTCACCTCATCGTGACCCACCTAACTGCCACATGATCCCTCCTCTTCAAGATGCTAAGCATTTCCTTCCCCTCCCAACAAAGCCTTGTGGTCGCTTCCACCCTACCAAACCATGAACCATGGACCATGAAATGTTCCACCCTTTGCTGCAATCAAAACAAGGATAATGGAGATCCATTTGGCTCACTCCATCAAGTGGGATACCAGAGCCTTACTCAGGTCAGCTACAATGGTTTCCTATCTAGGGGGTGTGCCATCAAAACGAGCCTATGGGTAAGCTCCAACATGGCAGTGATGATTATCCACACTGAGCTAAACCACACTTTTCTCATCTGTATTGCTGACCGTGAAGCCAGTATTGTGACATATAGGGACAAGGGTATGTCCTTCCATGACATTCATTGGGAACTAGCCGTGACACAAACCAAGCCTCCATGGGTCTGGTTCAGTCTCAAGGGTCTCCCATTCCACTTAACATCAGTGAACATTTTTACCAAGATTCTTGAACCTCTTGCTCGTTATGGATAAATCTCTAGCTGGTACCGAGATCCTACAAATTTATCCACCATCTTGGTTCTTGTCAAGTCCAAAGTGGATCACCCTCCAAGGTAGCTACCTATGCAGATCGAGGAGCAGAATTATCTTCAATATATCTACCCAGTCGCTTGCATTGGCCCATCTGAATAAATCAAATGGGATTCTTTTTATAGGGAGAATGGCTTCCCTGATTCCCCTTGGAGGCCCTCAAGATATCTCCCATCATCAACATGGTCAATCATTGTGGCTCCAGATCTCACTCTCAGGCAGCAACTAATAAGGTTGTGCCAACATCGACCCTCATATAACTTCCCAGACTTTTCTCCTCCTCCTTACATCCTTATACATCTTCCCAACTACCTTGAGTATGGTCTACCTGCACCAATTGTCCATCTTGGTGAGGACAATCATGCAATGGACTCTCCTACATGGCAAAGTCCTACAAATGCTGACATGGTGGCCGATGATGATCTACAACCTACAGCCTTGTTCCTTCTCGCCAAGTGCACCTCCAATTGACTTTGAGGTCCATGGCTCTACTGAACTACTAGAAACTAAGGCAATTGTCATCCTAGATAGATCTTTGTGTGAAGATAGAGCTACCCCTAGGCCAACTAGAGGCTCATGACTATCTATTGCAAGACCTTCTACAAAAACTCCTATGTTGAACCCCACAGAGTCAGAGCGAGAGCCTCTTTGATGGATCAAAGTGAGATTTCCATAGGGCAATAAATGTTGATGTTTCGGCTACTCGTTTAGTTATAGGCATCGGGAGGAATGATGAGTTCAGGATGCCACAAAGAACATTGCACCGACTCCAGCCCTACAACCATTAAGTGGACTAGTAGTCATAGTTCTAAGGCCAAAGGAAAGAACCCCAATTGGAAGAGCCAGTCATCTAGAGGTGGCACCACTTGCATGTCTACTACATCTAAGATCCCTTCTACAACCATCGAGACACATTACATGCTTGAGTCAGCATCCTCCTCCCTCTCTATGGTCCCAAAAACAACTTCATCTCACTTGTTGGGGCCAAGATCATGGAGAATTTCCCTAATTCATAGTGGCTTCACACTCAAGAGAGAGATGTTGTCAGCCATCATAAGTCTCTTGCCACCACATACTTATGTAATGGGTTGCAGGTTTAGGTGTGCCAAAAACGGTTTAGATGGTGGCATTCATTTTCTTATGTCGGTGTCCCTAGATTTAGCATGATGTCTCATCTCATGTACAAGCAGTCCCTCCAATGACATAAACAACAATCACAGGGTATCTAAGGCAGAGGGGATTTTAGGGACGAATGAGAGTTCATCGAACATATATAGTTAGGTCGGTCAACATGAGATAGAGTACACTAGAGTTAGTGAGAAACACCTTCCCATCTAGCTTGTCCCAACTCTAGGTTAGATTTGATAGCCAATAATGGTCTAAGGATGAGATAGATCTGGGACCCACTAAGAGTTGAATGGTAGCCCCATGGCCATGGCCTAGTCTTAGTCTTGGCCATGTTGACGAGTTAATCAGATTTTGCTAGTTGCTTACCTACGCGTCATGGTGGAGTAAGTCTTCCTCCATGTTGGTGTAAGTTTGTTGTATAGGGCTATATATTTACCTTATGCACGATATCATGTTAGGTCTATATCCTAACCCGACATGAGTTAAAAACCCTAGATGGGGATGAGAAATCTGATATGAAACTCAAGATGAAAAGTAAATCCGATATGGTGGTGAGTGATACTTTATACTTGATGAGAGACATGTCTTGTAAATAATATGGGAGTTACCTACTAGTACCTTATACACGATACAATTGTATCATGTATATGTAGGTCCCAAGTATATTCTAGCATAGTGTGCTTATATATCTTGATTAGAACATTGGACATGAATTACTTATTTAAGAAGCATGAAGATGCACTAGATTGGTTTAACATAAATTCTCATGGGCATGAACCACTTACCTGTATCAGAAAGGATAAAAATCTTCATCTTGGATTCCTCTTATTGGGTCTAAATCATGGAAAGACGTTTCCTATTATTAACACCCATTTGAATCCATTTATCATTACACACAATTCTCACCAACTAGGTTGTATCTATCTTTTAAGGTTTTCTTTCAAAGTATTCTTATATACTCAAATACTCTTCTAGTATCACCTTTATTCCTTAGTCACACTCTACATAATCTTATGGCATGTATGAAAGTATACCCAAAATGTCATATAAGAACAATCTAATCTCCAAATCATTAGTTCACATTCCATCATACCTTTACAACTTGTGGTGTAACAATTCCTTGAAGTTCAATGACGAGTGTGAACCTCGTCATTGAAAAACATTGGAAAATCTTGCTTATACAAAATAATATGCTTGGGACCTACTCAATTCATAGTCACACTCTACATAATTTTATGGCATGCGGTCCATTGTCAAAATCACTAAAGAGGAGGCCAGCAGGCTGATTGTTGACCTACTCATGTAACCCTAGAACAGTCCTCGATCGACAACATTCTCGATCGAGATAAACCTTTGAGTAGGTTCCATAGCCGTTAGACTGAGAGTAGTTGGTAGTTGGAAAGTTTTACCCGTTAATTTGGATCATGTGCATATATATATATATATATATATATATAAGGCCCATCTTTATTGCCCACATGGGTAGCTACCCGCCCACCCTTCCCATCACTTTTTTTCAAAAAACAAATTCGCAATTGTAGAGGACTATTTTGTCTAGCTCTCCAAAAAATTTTGGCCAAAAATAATATCATTTGCCCCTCCAAAACAAAAAACCCGTCCTTATATATCTGTTGTATATTTTGTACAGAGTTACTTTTTTGGCCATCAGAGTTACTTTTTTGGCCACCATAGTTACTTTTTTGACAGCAGACTTACTTTTTTGGCTAGGAGAGTTACATTTTTGGCTGCAGGGTAGCGAAAATCCAAGTTACCCGCGCGGGCAACGAATGAACACCCTATATATATATATATATATATATATATATATATATATATATATATGTGTGTGTGTGTGTGTGTGTGTGTGTGTGTGTGTGTGTGTGTGTGTGTGTGTGTGTGTGTGTGTGTGTGTGTGTGTGTGTGTGTGTGTGTGTGTGTGTGTGTGTGTGTGTGTGTATATATATCAACTAGCGCACATGGTCCAAAAGATATATAATTTTTAGGGAAACTACTCAAATATATTTGAGTAGGTCCCAAGCATATTATTTTATCCAGGAGAGAGAAAATAATTTAAAGACCAAAAATATCAAATAATATGTTGAAAGTAATTAATGTCAAAATCATGTTCCTCACGTTTATTATCGATTATACTCCAAGTTTCATATTTTTAGAAAGTTTCTATATTATGATAAGATACTAAGCTAGTTGTCCTAAAGGACCTTGGAAGGCCACAAGGCCATTGCACATCTTGTCACCTCTCTCTAGGTAACAACTTATTGAAGCCAACGTGGTTTTGCTGTAAAAATAGTCCTAGAAAAAATATAAAAACATAATCAAGATATATAAGCACACTATCAGGGTTTGTAGAAAAGTTCCCCATAAGTGTGGGTCAACTCATGGGCACCAGGCCATGAGTTGACCCACGAGCCTAAGCTTGGCTCGGAATTACTACTTATATATCTTGATTAGAACATTGGACATGAATTACTTATTTAAGAAGCATTCAGAGAAGGTTTGTCAGGCCTGGTCCTTCTCCTGCCAGTGACTGTATATAAAAACATAGTCATCAATGTCTATGCTTAGGAACCACCAAAGTATGTCTGGTCTTCTATGTGTTGCGTAGGGCCTCCAAACATAGGAGCTGAGATAAGTTGGTGGAATAGTAGTCTCAGGCTCTCTATTGGTTACCACAACCAGAGAGGACAACAATTGTCAAAGGCAATTGAGTTTTGTCCTGAGAAGCCCCCGATACCCCTCTACTTATAGGAGGGGTTAGGGTCATGGTTCCCAGTTTATGTGGGAGTGGAACTAATCAGAGGATCTTGAATTTTTTTGAACCTACAAGCCTCGAACCTATCAGTTGGAAATTGAGACGGTTGTCTGGCACTATAGACAATCATCTTGCTCAATGAGATGGTTGTTTCACAGTTCCCAATCCCACACAAATTTATTGATGATATTTATAAGATTAAACTCCAAAAAAATTTCTAGATTTAAGGTGGCATTCAGGACCAATGATTGCATCGATCAATTGTTTGTTCCTCAAAGTCTTTTTTTGTTTTTCAAAAGTGCTCAAGATGGACAAGTTAGGTCTTTAGACAAGTTTATAGATTAATATGACTTCATGGACAGTGACTGTATATATTGTGCTCTATAGGATGAATTCGAGATCTATCACCCGCTCATTGTTGATATTAAGGAAATCCAGTGTCAATGCAATGAACTTCAGCTAGTTCAGTTCCTTACTGGGTTACCACACTCCTTTGCTGGAGTTGTTGATCAAATCCTCTCCAGCGTTCCTTTGCCTACCTTGAGACATGTTCTCAAATGAGTCCAACGCTTACCATCTTTATCTGCAGTTTTCCCTCATCCCCATCAAGTCATAATAGGGCTAGCTTTATATGTTCTTCGCCCACAACTGTGGTGCCTCGAAGCTCCTCCACCATGTGTGCTCGGTCGGGTCGAACTTGTTCTCCCGTGATTGTGAGAGGACATAGTCTGAAGGACTTCACAGTTGCTGGCCCCTCGTCATTATATATATATATATATATATATATATATATATATATATATATATATATATATACACCATTCCGGGGAAGACTTTATATATATATATATATATATATATATATATATATATAACATATGCCTCAGTAATCATATGAGCACATGGACATGAATTACTTGATGGGGAGTAACGCCCCTTATTTACACCATTCCGGGGAAGACTTTATATATATATATATATATATATATATATATATATATATATATATATATATATATTTATTTATTTATTTATTTATTTATTTATATTTATATTTATATTTATATATATATGTATATATATATATATATATTGATTTAATGAATAACCTGAAGTACATCTACTTAATTTAATACCAAGAATAACATTAGAAACTCCTAAATCATTACCACAGTGGTTATGCATCACGGGAGAACAAGTTCGACCCAACCGAGCATACATGGTGGAGGAGCTTCGAGATAAGTTGTATATATATATGCACACAACACATAGAGGGGAACTCACCCAAGAGTTACCCTCTACTCCAACAGGTGCACTATGTCCCTGAGATAAGTTGTATATATATATATGAGCACATGATTTTAATGGCCTTGGAGGACCATTAAGTGTATGCATTCTCACTAGGCAACTCCTCCCATCTTTTCATGCCATGAGCCTCTTCCAATTGTCCCCTTGTTTGTGACACCCCCTTGATATTTCCATTGTCTAAAATGGTCATTGAAAACCTTCTCTGAATACACCCCCAAGGCACCAGGCCTGACAAACCTTCTCTGAATGCTTCTTAAATAAGTAATTCATGTCCAATGTTCTAATCAAGATATATAAGCAGTAATTCCGAGCCAAGCTTAGGCTCACGGGGTTACACACATGGTGAAACCCAGTTGTGCACCCGCGCGCAAATGTGAGTTCTAGTTGGATGAAGTATATTTTCTTAGAAATGTCATATCAGGAGGAGTCAGGGTTGACTCTAAGAAGGTGGAATATGTTCTTCAGTGGAAACAACCTACATCACGCTTTTCACACCATGAGCCTCTTCCAATTGTCCCCTTGTTTGTGACACCCCCTTGATATTTCAATGTCACAAAATTATAGAAGTGTATAGGGTTTGACATAAATGGGTTCTCATATTACACAAAGCGTCAAGATGATAAGAGTGTCATTCAAAACAGTGGGGTCACCCTTCAAGCAACTTCATTGTTTTTTTCTAGTGCAAAAGATAAGAGTCAAGGTGAAGCTAAAATATCATATTACAGTGTCATTGAAGACATATGGGAGTTTGACTATGTAGATTTTAGAATTCCGTTGTTTAAGTGTAATTGAGTTGATAACACCAACTCGATCTAACCTGGGGTTGGAAGCATACCCCACAAAAGAAGAAGAGAAAGGAAATACATCAGCAAAAAGCTGGTATGTGTATACTAAAGGAAACTTTGAGCAATTTAAGCAATAAGGACATCAAAAGTAAAATGATTCCCATACAAGAGATAAGGACTACCCACATGGGCATAAAAGAGAAGAAACATCATAACTTGATAAAATAGGATACTTGCCATGAACAAATACAATTTGTGCAACAAAAGCACATAGATGGGTTGTAGAGCACACACCCCACAATCATCATCAAACCTCCATGCATGCGAGATAAACATAGTCCTAGAAAAATATAAAATACAAAGGCGGCCAAGGCTTCACATCCTTGAAAACTTGATAGATAATGACTCACCGTCAAACTCCCAATATATGTAAAAGTTGAGCCAAGGCTTCACATCCTTGAAACTCGGGTATGGGGCACCACCACCACCATCCCATAAACAAAAAGGGCACACACCCAAAAACCAAAGTAATTTACATTATTCTAGTGCTACTGATTCACATTGCATATAAATATAGAGGCAAGTTAATAGTTTAGTCAGAAGATGATACAAAGGTTGCCATCACACAATGGACAACACAAACCATATAACATCCACTTCAAAGTGGCACATAATAATAAAAGAGACCAACATGCACCACGGCACAAGATATGATATCAAGAAATTATCCAAGTACATAACAAGTAAGATAGTTCACATGAACCATGATAACAAAAGATAAGACATATTGTGTAGGCCAAAATCAAGAGAATGATAAAGTAGGTGAATTGCTCAATATGGATGAATAGGGGATACAACATACATAAGAGAGAAGAATTGCTCAATATGAATGATCAAAGATGCAAACATACCTCAAACCAGAGTCTAAACTGCAAAGCACTCCTAAATCCAAGTCTAGGTCACCAAAGGCCTATTAAACACATATACATATTTCATGTCAAATTCATACGCATTAACCAAACCCTAAAAACTACCTTTTTATTATTATGTGAATTAGGTTATGAAAACGGTTCCATATATTAAGTTATATTATTAGGAGTCCAAAACATATTTTATTATATTTTTCTGACTTATAGATAATTAGTTATAACTTTTTACAAGTTAATTCACCATTTATTAGATCCAAAGAAAAACACCTATTATTAATCTTTAGATTCAGTTATCAAAACTTATACCATTAGTTAGATCTTATTTTTATGATTCCAACAAATATTTTTCCATATTTTTTTATCATCCATTAATTAGTTATCAATTTTTATTGTCGACCAATCAGATAATTAGTTAATGTCACGCAGATTAGAAAATTCTCAAAAGCAGGTCGGGCCCGCATGACTTGGCCCCAATGAACGTCGGCCAAGTCAGCGGGTCAAAGCATGTTTGACTCAATCCAAAGCAAGAGACAATAGGCAAAAAGACTATATTACCCTATGTCGTGAAACAAAATAGAAGTGCCGAGAAGGGCACAATGGGGAAAGCACCATAACCATTGTTCCTTCCTTGCGTCTGTGCAACTCCAGGCATACCAAAGAGAAACCAGGTGAAGCCGACAGTGATTGAAGCCACAAAACTCAAAACTGACGTTGGGATTGGGTTCCTGGCATGCTTCCGGTCACAACAAGCCCAAACTCGGGCTGATCGGAGTACAGGGGCTCAAAAAGCATCGGTCGACCAAGCTGTTGCGATCACAGAATGATGAAGGAAAGTGAGGTCCTCAAAGGAAACTGTGTAGGGAGCCCCGCAAGCCCAGACAAAGTCAAACGTGAAGAAAACAAGTTTCGAGGTGAAAAGAAACACCGAAATTGACTCGAAGGTCAGAAACCAAAGAAAAAGGGGGAAAACCAAGGTACCTGGCGAACATATGAATCAAAGGCTCCTGAAGCTTTCCCACACCTTCACAACTCGAAGCAAACTAGAAACAAGCCCCGCTGACGTCTAGAATCCCCAGATGATCTCGCCGCCACTACAACATGTAGATGGAGTAGGGGGAGATAGGTGCAGAGCGAACCAGACCAATGTGGCTATTAGAGGGGTTTCCTGGGTGTTCAAGGATTGTGAGGAAGGCCCTATATATAAGGGTGGAGCTCAGGTTCATCGAGGAATCCACTAGAACCAGGAAACATAGGAAGGAGAGGAAAGTTCTCATCGACCCGGGACTCTGGTGATGGAAACCCTATTAAATTAGGGATCAACTAGATCTGAAAGTTGCGGAGATGGAGGAAAGCAAAACCTGAGGTGCCGAAAAGGTAGGTCAGAAGAGGAAAACATTGATGAAAAGTCGTGTTACTGTAGCCACGAGAAAGAGTCCAACTGGAGGTGGGAGACAACTCCTTCTCTGTCGGATTCCCATCCAAGGGCTAAGATATTGTCCGAAATAAGTAGGCCTCGTGACAGCCCAAGTTTAGGAAAATTGAGGAAATCAATCGAATTAAACAAAGTGAAATTCAAATAATTTATGTATTTTCTCTTTCCTCATTTAGGGGTTCTAGAATTATCCAAATTAAACCAAATTTTGCAAATAAGTTAAATTAAACATATAGATTACGAATATCTAATTAGATTTCACGTTTGTCAACTTAAGATATATTATTTAATTTATTCTTTGTTTCTCTTTCTAGATGCATTAATGACTCATGGCTTAACCAAATTGGATGAAACTCCATCCACAAGTTAACTTAAGTGTGTTGAATACGAATTTACCTTTATTTCCCACTTTTGATGTCATTAATTGCATTTATTTATTAATTACACTTTTTAGGCATTTTCTCTCTCCTATATATTCCCATTAATTGAACATTATCCAAATTAGTTGCAAATTTGCCCAAAGGCTTATTTTTATGTTTAGATTACGAATTTGGAGTTAATTTTCCTATTTGAGGGCATTAAATATTTTATTTCACTTTATTGTCTTATTTCCCATTATCTTGTAATATATATTTATTTATTATCCAAATTAGATGATACTTGGCCATTAAGTTTTCTTTCGATCAAGAAAATGAATTTGTATATCAAATTATCTCATGGTTTCCTATTTGTGATTTTTTAAACAACTTATTCCTCATTATCCTCTTTTAATCCATTATATCCCATATTATCTCCAATTATCAACACCTTTATATATAATTTGGATTTTATCTTCTTTTTCCTATTCTAAAAAGTACTAGAAAGTCCTAGGATGAAATATCTTATTATTTTTATTACTTAGAGACAAATTACACTTCAGACCCATTAATTAAAACCCAACTGGTGTATATGTGCATATAACCCTATATTAAGAATATATGGGAAATATTTATCCAATTAAGTTCTTTAATTTCTTATTATCATCCAAATGAGTCATTATTAAACACAAAGTATTTTGTATTCCCTTAATTACATGTATTAGCTTATCCTTGTTTGGCTAAGTAAAAAGGGTAAAACTATTAGGGTAAGATTCTATTTCTGGTATGTTACAGATTCCTAAAGACACAACTCAATTGCCTCTGACAATTGTTGTCCTCTCTGGTTGTGGTATCCTTACCTTCTCTCAACTCATTTACTCACTCCCATTGGGTACAAAACTTGATCAACTCTTCAAACAAACCATCACTATCCTTTGCGGAGATAGCTTTGTTCAGTCTCATCTTACTATATGGTTAGCTAAAAATGGTGCATCTCTTGTGGAGAGCTCGAGCAAGTCCTATATAATAAACAGAGAGATAGCAAGGGAGAACAATTGTGTAGGTGCAAGTTGGTGACTAGTACACCAACAACAGGGACAACTCATTCCTGTCTGTTCTACTAGAACAACATGAGTTCTAGGCAGTCTGTATGGACTTCCATAGAGGCGAGGAAGCCATTGCCTGCCACTTGGAGGGCAACTTCAACTTGTAGTCTGTGGTGGAGACCAGGAGATGCAGCAGACGTCGTCCTAGTGCAACCAAGAGTGTTGCACTACTGCAACGAGAAATAGTCGTTAGACTTGCTCCAAGACCAGGTATGAATTTATTAAACCATCTTTCCCATTCCATAGTTGTTGATGCAATCTTTCTGTTCTATGAATATGGATAGATAAATTTTCCTTTCGCTTCCTACTTTGTACCCATATTTCCCAACAGATAGCTCATTCAATTCTAAGGGAGATGGAAATGAATGTGAGGGAGATGTGGACTAGCTAACGTTTGTGCTACAACCGCTACCCCAGTATATATAGGTAGAGGGAAAGCACTAGGTTAAGTGGGGGTAGTAATGTAAATGTAGTGGATAAATAGTAGGGTTTGGGTGGTCACCACGACCATGGTGGATGGAGGTCTGGTCGTGGTGGAGTGGCATGGGTGAGGTGGAAGTAGCTACAGTGATAGGCTAAAGTGGGACTTTGGAGGGTCAGTGGCCACGGCCACGGTGGGTGAGTGGTGGCACAATCGTGCCATGAAGCACAGGCGTGGTGGAGGGAATGACCACAACAGTTCTACTAAGGGTGGTCATTGTCTATGCTTCTCACCACAGTAGTGGTGCTTTCCACATGCGAGGTGGCTCTGAAGCACCACAGCCATTTTACTAGCCACGACTATGATGGTCAAATTGATGATTGTTGTACACGCTCCTCACCACAGTCGTGGTGGCTAACACATGCGAGGTGGATCTAAAGTTCCACAACCATGGTGGCTGAGTTACTATAGCTTGGAATCAATATGTGATTTGAGCAATTTGTCCACCGACGTAGCAATATACCACAGCCTATTTTGAGGGCCCGACTACATATTTTTGCTCCTAAGTCCTTCAATCAGTTGTTCCTTGCTTTGGACATATTTTTCCCATCCATGGTATTCTTAGAGATGATCTAGGTCCAATCCCAGGGTGTAGAAATCCAAGGATCTTCTCCTTCTCTTTTCTTTTCATCCAATGCATGTGCAATTGCCTGAAAAACACACAAAAAGCAGGCATAAGTGCATTTGATAAGGAATCACATATTATGGGAATAACTTGCATTCCAACATGTTTATATGTGATCAAGATGAGAAAAGACACAAGATGGAGCCATAAATTACGGTGCCATAAAGCTTGGTGCGTTTTTTTATCTTAAGGCCACACACTTACCAATTGAGTTTAATTAGATGCAACCATAAAGGTTTTGAACACACTGAGTATCTTTCAAATTTATAAAGCCCTAATAGGCTCACTCACATAGACTAACACACTTAACCGCAAGGGCATGGGGTCATGTTATAGTTTAGGAGGGCGGCAAGTTAGAGGTGAAGCTAAGAGAGAAAAGGGGGCACTAGAGCTAGGTTAGTCTTGGCTAGTTTCCTACTATGGAGTCTAGGATTTAAGGGTTTGAAGGTGATTTTGATTGTTAAACTAATGTTCATCAAGCAAGAAATTAGAGAAGGACAAGAATTAAATCCTAAGTTAACCCTAGACAATTTAGTTTTAAAGAGTAAGAAATGACAAGGTAAGCAAGAAAAGAAGCAAACTACACTAAGGCAAGCAAAGCAAGACTAACACTATACTAAACTAGCAATTAGGACTAAAAGACAATTAAAGATCTAAACTAGCAAGAACAAAGCAACAACAAGGCAATGAACTAATTAAGCAAGTAAAGAGCTAACTAAGCTAACACTAGCTTGGCAAGAAGGAAATTAGGATTTTAATGCATTTAAAAGGAGTGTGGGTTGTTTAGGCGAATGCACTTGTCAATTGTATTAGGGGTGATAACATGTTAACATTACTCTTCCATTTATATTACCTAACCAAACAAAAGGTTAGATGCTAATGAATTGCCCTAAACTACTAATTGACCATGGATAAGGTAGGTGTGTATATGGGAACTATCCCCTAACACATCCTACCCACCCTTATGAGGATCAATTGAATTAGGGTTTAGGTGTAATTCAATTAGGATAAAATCATGTCTAGGTTTCTAGAATGTAAACCCTTAGGGTGATTAGGGTCTGAGGGTAGTAATGTGAGGTGTAAGTGAAGTTTTGGATCTCACATCACCCACATTCTAGCCTTGAGAAGGCTCCAAGCTAATTACACTAAATGCCTATAAACTAGCTACTTATATCTCTCGCCTAGGTTGAGGAGAATTTATTAGCATGTAGGAAGGTGAATAGTTATCTATGGATCCATTAATTGTACTTAGGAGCAATTAAAAAAAGAGCCACATATAAGCAATTTCCCTATAATCCTACGTGATTTCAAGCAAAAACCACAATGCAATTTATGAGGAATGAGATATAAATAGAACATAATCATTAACAAACAAAATCATAATGTTTACATATCATTTCCCTCCAACATGGTATCAAAGTAAGATTTTTACCCCCAAACAACCCATCTAAGGGGCCTAACTACTCATAGAACAAGAAAATACAAAAAAGAGGAAGAAAAAGGAGTAGAGGAATGGAAAGCTATGATGAGCTCGGTGAAGACTCTCCCCTTATCCACCTCCTAGTAGCAACAACTCGAACACCTCCCTCATCCAAGGTGGGATAGCATGGTTGTATGGTGGAAAATGGCCAAACCCCTAATATAGGGGTTTTTTGAGGTGGAAGATGAAGGAATGGATGTGGAATTGAGTGGTAATGGATGGGAGGCAAAATTGGGGGATCTACTGGTGTCTAAGAATGACCAACCTTAGGCTCCAACTGCCACCTATGTATATGTGGGTGGTGAGGAAGCATTAGGTTAAGTAGGGGTAGAATAGAGGATGTAGTGGAAAAGTGTAGCTAGGTTTGTGAGTAGCATGGTCGTGCTAGGAAACATAGCTGTGGCAGGTAGAGGTGTACATGCCCATCATGGGATGGAATGAGGTGGAAAACAAGAAAAAGTTATAAGTTGATTTTGGGTTTTGAACTATTGATGGAACGACCGTGGTGGTCACCGTGAGAGTGGTGGGTCATGGGCAACACGCCTATGTTGAGTAGCATGCTCATTTTGGCTTTGGAATTGGCTACCTATTCTGGGGGAAACAACCATTCTGACTTCTTGTCCACACAATTGTGTTGGGTCATGTTAGCACAGTCATGTTGCACTGCACGATTGTCCTACTAAACTTGAATCTCAAGACTTGGACTCTGTGAATTTTCTTGGGCCAGCATGGCCGTTCTGTGGTACCACAGTCATGCTTGTCTCTTCAGCAACACTTTGAGTTTGTTTGTTGTTCATCCTTGGACTTCTTTGCTTCAAATGACCCTTGGCCACTAGGGGTAGGTTGAGGGATCCTTTGAATTCACTTTGGGCCTCTCTAAGGGTAGATAAACCTTAGGATCATTCTCTATCTCTCTCATCCATCCAAGTGTAGTCCAAGTAATTGAAAAATATGCAAAGAACGTCTATAAGTGCATTTGATGATAAAACACATATTGAGGGAAATAACATGTAATCTAACAGGTATAGATGTGATTAAAGTGCAATAAGACACAATATGAAGCCCTAAAATAGGACTACATCACCAACCATGTCAGGGTCAACTACATGAATCCTTCTTTTCCAATCATCTCTGTTATAGGTCATATTCTGATCAATATGTATAGTTTCAAAAATGTAAGAACCCTGACCTAGTTTTGTTCTCAATTGTAATTCCCTTGTATAATAAGATGTTTAAACCCTAATTTAGTCTTTTGAAATGTTTTACTATCATTTGACATGCTTGTATTTTCAATTGGGTGCCATTTGAATAATATTTGAGCTATCTTTGTTATATTGAACATGTTTTGGACCATACTGCAATGTACCCAGATGTGAGGGATACCTTGCAATTGTCACATGTAGAGAGTGTTTCTTATGCTCTAGCATCATGAGAGAGAAAATGGTGCTATGGGGCACCTTGATTGAATTATAGTTGAATATGTGACATCATCCAGTGATATTAGGGTTTTGAGGGTTACTTGACATGGTGACTAAGTTGGGGTTGAGGGTTGTGACCACTACACCACTTGTGGTGAGGGTCAGGACCGATACACATGCTTAGTATGCATGGTCATGATCAAGACAACTTTGTGAAGGTTAGTCAAAACACCTTGTCTTCTAGTGTTTCGACCTATGCACACATGAGACCTAGGGTTTCAACCCTACAGTGTCTCGACCGAGACAAAGATGGATGAAGTGTCTTGACTAAGACAAGAGTCCAACTAACCTTAGAGGTCATGACACACCTACTAGATAAACATGGACATTTCTATTTTCACATGTGAGTGGAGGATAGGTTAATCATTTGAAGAACATGTGTCCCTTGATGATCCAATGTGTTGACACCTCAAAGATCTCTACCTCCCTCCTCCTTTTGATATATAATCCCTTCCTCTCCTTGAAAGCAAAGCTTTTTGGCTCTACACATATTCATCTACCTTGAGATTGTCTTGGAGCTTCAGGAGCAAGAAGGATAAAATCTTGAACCTTGGGTGGTCGATCCTTTGTGCATGTTTAAGATTTGTGGTAGGGTTAACTTTTGGTGGTGATTCTTGGAGAATCGAATCTTGGTAAGTGATCTTCTTCTCTATATCATGTTCTCTTTTCTAGAACCATGATCTTCTTCCTCGTCCTTGGTCGTGGATCCTCCATGATGGTTATTCTTGGAGATCTCTTCTTCATAAAGATCATAGGTCAGGTTTATCATGGTGAATTCGAGTGAAAGATGGTCCTTTCTCTTTTCCTTTTCTTTTTGGTTTGGCCAAGATCTATTTTTCCCTTTTCCTGAACTCCCTTCTGATCATAGTTTTCTTCTTCTTGGAGGTGATCCTATGGTCGAAGAGTGGAATCTTGGTTGAAGCTTTTGGAGCTTGAGATTCTTGGAGAAAGTTTCTCTTCAAAACATGTGGGTTTTATAACCTTTCTCTTCACCTATTATATGCATCCTAAACTTGATCATATACTACTATTATAAATCTTAGAAACATGTTCTTCATGATAGTAGGGATGATTATGTTTAGGGTTAATGTATTATCCTTTAAAGAATTACCCTTGCTTTAACCCTAAACTGTTGTATTATTCTTGTTTACAGGATTATTTTATCTAGCCTATGATCCTATGCCTTGTTGGTTGACGCAACATTGTTGCACGGATTGCTTAGTTGATTAGTGTTGCATCTGTGATGGCTAAGCGAGTATATGTTAACCTTGATTACGTCTTGGTAGTAGGTCAAGACATGTTTGTGTTTGGGTCGAAAACACTTGATATATAAGTCTAGGACAACATGTTATATGCTTGGGTTGTGATGCTGCTTAGTGGTGGTCGCGACGCACCTGTAGTGCACGGTTGTGACACAGTTTGGTGTTGCATGGTCATGATGCTTGTTGAATGTCTCCTTATGACCCTGTTGTGATGTTGTGATGGTGAGCATCGCGGTCGAGGTATGTTGCACGCATTGCAGGCAAGTGAGTTGAGTGTGTTGCAAGAAAGTGATCTGAGCAAGTTGCGGGCAAGTGAGTTGAGCATGTTACGGGCAAGTGAGTTGGGTGTGTTCTAGGAAAGTGAGATGAGTGTGTCTCGGGCAAGAAAGTAAAGTGTGTGTTACGGGTAAATGAGCATGGTGTGCATCACAAGCCGCGACACTTCCCTTCCCCTACACGTGTTGCATCTAAGAGAGAGAGAGTTGCGCACTTCGTGGGCTGAGGCACATGCCTTGCACACATTGTAGATTAGAGCACTACTGCACACCTTGTAGCCAAAGTCAGCCTACACGTGTTGCAAGTCACAATCCCATTTTGTGCGAGTGAGCAATAGTGATACATTTACGTATGTACATGGATGTTGTATAGTGTAATGGTTTACATATGATGAAATGATTATACATGGCAAAGTAATAATGATGGTGCTTAACCTTAATTCCCTTGAAACATATGGGAAGTAATAATTTAGGGTTTAGGGATCAAATAACATTACAAAACCCTAATTAGCTAAGTTCGAACCCTAACCCTAATAATGTGTCCATGTCAATTATGTGCTCATTTTACTTGATGAATTGTATCCCATTATAGTATTTTTCTCTCTTAATTATGTAAATGCAGGTGATATGAATGGTATAACTATGTGAGTGTCATGGTGAACTTTGTGTAATACATGGTGGTGATTACAAACATTGCTAAGATATAATGTGTTATCAATTGTGTAAGATTTATATGAATGGGTCTAATGACCTAGCAAGTGCCTTGAGCATAATGTGAGGTGAAAATCTCTAGTAATGTATTCAGGGTTTGATACCCCATTGGAATGAGATGAGTTCTCACTTAATACATTTCATATCTTCTGAAGTTGCATCATACCTTAATTTTGTAGAATTTGTTTAGGGTTTACATGTTATAACTTGACTGATGCATTCAAAGATACCCAATTGAAATGTCTAATCAAGTGAAACCCTAATCATGTAGTTTCCATGTACCATAGATCCATCCTTAGCGTCATTATCTAGAAGGATGGTGAAATGAGTAACTCCTATGGGAAAACTCAGAGCACATATTATTGAATATGCATAATACAAGTGAAGATATCTCCTTATATCCTTAAATTGATTGAAATAGTAGTACAATGTTAATTCTAGAACAACCATGTATGAGATTGTTTTCTAGTGATGTGCCTTGTACCAAGGCAGACTAGTTGTTTTACATAACCATAGCTTCAACTATGAGTTGTTGTCTCTATAGGACTATAGTTATGACTATAAGTTGTTGTTTAGCTGTTTGACTATTATGTCACTGCATTGTAGACTGGAACTGATCGAGTAGTGTTGGTGATGATCATGGAGTCTGAATCTTCCATTGATGTTATATGGTACTAATTTCAAATTAGTAGTAGCCTCAAATCTTTAGGGAATTTTAATAGAAGTGATAATATAACCTAATAGTATAATTGATTAGGGTCAAATACGAATCACATTGGATGACCCCATGCCTTGTTTTTTTGTATTGTTTAGTTTAAAATAGTTTTATGTTCTTCATATTCCTTCTAAAAGTATAAATTGATCTACAGCTCAGTTGCCATTACTTAAACTGTTGAACTAGTATTAACTTCTTTACTTAACTACTCTAGTATTTTATTTGTGCTTATAATAGTTGGTGGCGAAGGGTTATAACTCTCATTGGGATGTTTGGTCTCACCCCATGTGTTCTACAACTTCTTAGGTGGTCATGGATGAGGAGATCAAGGTCGTGGTGCAGGAGCTGAGCAGCAAGGAGAATAGTAGTTGATTGAAGGTTGAACATTCTACTAGTTTAGTGTCTTATAGAGTCCTATGTGTCATCCCATTACTCTCGGGTCTTTGGGAAGATTTCATGTTTTATTTATCGACATGTAGATTTTGGCTTATCACCATGAATATATAGAAATGGGTTGTACATATAAACATGTTGGAACATGGATCAGTTATGGTTTGATAGCCTTTGAACATAATATGTAACATCTTTTGGTATATATGAAATATAGATAGCCTGTGTTGAAGGCAGGTTGTGATATACTTTCACTTGAGAAAATTGAATTTCATATGGTTCAAATTTACCCTGTTTTGAGATAATAATATTATTAATGATAATTTTATTCTTTCTTTTGAGTAAACTCATTTACTGTGGCAAAGATCGTCACAATTTAGTGGTATCAGAGCTATAGGTTTATTGAGTCTACAGGGACATAGGACTAGGGTTTGAGTCTGTCTTAGTGTCCTCCAATATATCTTATAGTAGCTTCTACTACTGTAGAAGTAGAAGAAGAGAAGAGAAGATGTCTGGAGAACATGACGAGCATGTTGTAGAGAGCAACGTTGTTGCACCAGGAGAGGTTGCTAGGAGGTAAGAGAGGGCAGAAGTTGTGCTAAAAATGCCTCAAGTAGACCTAGTCAATGTAGAAAACCTTGCTTTAGAGTATGTGGTTGGATAGTTTTGAAAGATCTAGAGGGGGGTGAATAGATATTTTTAAAGTTAATTAAACAGTTAAATACTTGAACAAGAAGTAGGAGGAAACAAGGAAGACACAAGGATGTAGAGTGGTTCCTACCTTAGAAATATAAGGTAGTCAGTCCACTACCCAATTGTCTCCAACTGGGATTTTGAAAGCAACTTATTTTATTACCTCGTGAGGATGTTACATAAAATATAATTACTTTCCTACACCCTTGAAGTAGCCTTCACCTGAAGTAACCTTAATCCTCCTAGATACATCCTTCTGAAGTAACTCCAAGGCCCCTTGAAGTAGCCTTCACCTGAAGTAGCTTCAATCCTCCTAGAAGTAGCCTTCTGAAGTAACTCCAAGTCCACCCTTGAAGTAGCCTTCAACTAAAATAGCTTCAATCCTTGAGGCAGCCTTCTGAAGTAACTCCAAGTCACCAGGAGCATCCTTTACCACCTGAAGTAGCTCCACGAACCTCTTTTCGTCAGCCTCCAACCTAGGAGTAGTCAAGGAGAACAAAATACAATAAAAGGAACAAGATTGGAAGAAAGAACCAATGTGACCAATGAGTACATCGCTTTGATCCTATATTAAGTGTATTGATCTCCTATCCACTATAGATGAACGTGGTAGTGTGGTGGCTAGGATATACTAGGATATAGGACACTAATGTAGAGCTCAAAGAAACAAATTGCAAGTGTATCTTTGCTTGTTGCTCACTAAGAATGAATCTCAAGTGTGATTGTATGCACACGTGATGCTTTGGGTATCCTAAGGCCTCTCCTATTTGTAGGAATAGGTTACAAGTGCATAGGGAAGTTCTAGACACTTTCTAGGGTGTTCTCAGTGCTCAACTAGCCGTTATGTGTTCATAAATTATGTTGCAACAGCTAGTTGTTTAGTGCTAAAAAGTGCAGTTCAGAACCTGTCTTGGTCGAGAAATTTGTTGACCGACATGTTCTCAGTCGATAAAGTCTTCAACCAAGTGTTGGTTTGGAGTAAAGGTATCCAACGGCTATTGTGACTTTCCAACTACCAACTACTCTCAGTCTAATGGCTATGGAACCTACTCAAAGGTTTATCTCGGTCGAGAATTTTGTCGACCGAGGAATGTTCTAGGGTTAAATGAGTAGGTCAACAATCAATGTTCAGGAGTTAGAATGAAGTGATTCTTAGTCGAGGAGTTTGTCGACCGAGAGTGTCTCGGTCGAGAAGTTTGTCGACTGAGATTGTCCCTGTTTCAATGTGTTGAATCATCTACTAAGTGTGTGTATCAATGTGTAATTGTGATTCTATCTTAGGTCCTCTATCTAAGTGTTGTAAGTGGATAGGGAAGATCTAACGCTTGATTTACATGATATCTATGTACTTGTACATTATATACCTGTACAAGTTTTTACATTGAGTACAATCATGAAAATGATAAGCAATCTAAGCATGTTGATCTTCCAATTTGTATAGATCTTCAACTATCCTCTTCCTTATTTGTTTATCCCAGAAACACTCAAATAACAAGTTAGATCCACAAGAATGAAATGTTTTTCATCATCAAAACAAAGGGTTTAATAATGTCCAATTTGGCCAACAATCTCCCTCTTTTTTAAGGTGACAAACATTTATATATAAATCAAGATAATTTAAATACCATGAGTTTGATACCTGAGATTTACCTTATGAAGACATTCTCTTATTTTGAGTGTGTGCTAGTAATTGCCAAAGAGGTATGGAACATAGCATCCAACTCTTCAAGGAATATAACAACAATTTATGTGAAGCCAAGAGATTATGAAACTCATACATATTGATTTATATTATTTATCCCCCTTTGTCATTTCAAAAAGATAGCCATATAATCAATGTGCTCCCCT
The DNA here is from genome assembly GCA_963693085.1 of Alisma plantago-aquatica. Taxonomy (NCBI): domain Eukaryota; kingdom Viridiplantae; phylum Streptophyta; class Magnoliopsida; order Alismatales; family Alismataceae; genus Alisma; species Alisma plantago-aquatica. Next base: position 263,918,919 of record OY856411.1, read on the forward strand.
TGAATGAGATACTCCCCCTTAATTGAATATTATAACAAGAATGTCAAATTTAGCCACAATTCAAAAATAATGATTTATTTCTCAATCATTTGTATGGGATGTTAAGCCCTGAAATGACATGAGAATCCTTTAGGCTCATGAATATATTTTAATAGTTTCTCAACCATTTACAAGGAATGTTAAGCCCTGAAATGATATGAGATTCCTTTAAGATCATATTAGGATCAATAAATATGTTTCTCAACCATTTACAAGGGATGTTAAGCCCTGAAATGATATGAGATTCTTTTAAGCTCATAGTGAAATCAATGAATGTGTCTCTAACCAAATACAAGGGATGTTAAGCCCTAATTTGTGTAGATAATTCAATTAAAAGCATTGTATTCAAGAACATTGTAGGCTCCCTTATAAGCAAGATTACTTTAAGTATACTAATGTCATAACTAGCTTTGAAACAATGAATGATGTTCAATCATACTAAGTTTTAGTGAATGATTTGATTTCACAAGTAAGCATGTTGTCAGGCTTATTTTAGGTCAGCCATTTCAACCTGGGCACCCATCGGTCGAACTCTTTTTCGAATGAGAGGCATTTATATAAATATCCAATATATGCATTTTCATAAGTTATCCAATGAACAGCTTCTTCTAGAATATGATTTGATTTTGTTGTATATGATCATTATTGGTTCTTCATTTTGCTCATATAGGAACTTTTGAATGTTTAATAATTCTAAGATAAAACCTTAAGATTAAGTTTGCCTTTTAGAGTTTAATTTATGTGAGCAGGATTATCTTGTCATAATTTCTTAGAGTGCTCAAACCTTAAATTTTCTCACAAAATGGTGATGATTATATTTTAACCAAGTTCCTTATATGATCACCCTTTTTTTCAATTTTGATTATGTTAATGTTGAACAAAATCTCATATGCCAATAGGTTTTCCATCAATACTTTTCTTGAATAAAACCAAATGTTTCCTCTTGTATGCTTGTTTGGGACAATTTAATCATGCAAAGTATAAAGTTTTGATGCCCACCATATATTCTTCCTTTTGATTAGGGTCATTCAAATATTTAAAGCAATGTAAAGTTTATTACATATTTGAGTCACTTAAGTAAATTGCAATTGAAGTGTCTTGTTCTTATAAAACAATTCTGACAGAGTTTTCCTCAGTCGACAAAGTTCTTGACCGAGCGAGGTTCGATCAAAGTATTTGTCATCTGGATGTTTTCTCAAGTCTTTGTAGGCTTAAGATAGTAACTTACTTGGTCAACTATCTTCTGGACTGAAATGTTCTCAGTCGACAACTTTCTCGACCGATAATGTTACTATTTTTTCAGAAAATGCAGGTTTGAGATAGAAACTACTTTGTTTGACAAGTTTCTCGACCGAAGAGTGTCTCGGTCGAAGTTGTTGTCGACGGAGATTGTTTTTGTTTTTGTTTTTCATAATTATTTCTAGTAAAACATAAGTCACTTCCAATACAATTTTACAGGAATATGCAAATTAAATCTCAGTTTAGTTGAGATAAGACATTTTGAGTATCAAAATGAAGTTTTAGGTCAAATCTCAACTAATCATGTTCAATATTTCTAAGGTTGGGGTTTTGGAACCCAAACTAGATTAACATCCTTCTTCTTGTACGGACAAGAGAATGAATAATGTCCAATATGTAAATAGTAATGACAGCATATAGAATCAATTTCATTTCTCTTCTTAGCTAGATTGTCTTCAGGCACATACATGACTTTAGGCTTGGTTACTTGTATCCCTTTTGTTCTAGGTTTTTGATAGGATTTATCTTTGGGCACATAACCTAGTCCTCTCCTTCCAACTTGACCAGAAGAGCCTTTTAGAATTTTATCAAGGATATCTTTATTTTTCAAGCAACTGATATCTTTTTGTAACTTAGAAATTTCATCCATTCTCTTTTTAATGTCTAACTTTGCTTGATCTAGATTAGATAACAAACTATCTCTTTCTTTTACAATAGCATCATAATCTAAATGAGTACACAAGATAGGTTGATCTTGAATATCATTCAATTTTGCAAAAAGTTCAACCTTTTCTTGAGAAAGAAAAGTGTAGTTTGTTTCTAGAGTAAGCAACTTCATATTGCAATCATTAAAAGATGATTTCAAGGTAGAATTTTCAAAAATAATACTTTCTTTTTTATAAGCAAGATCATTTAATTGAACATATAATTCTTCATTAGTTTTTGTAACTCTTTTTAGTTTCTTTTTACAATCATTATACTTATCATGTAATTCTTCAATGCTAGCAACTAACTCTTCTTTAGATAAATCAAGTAGGCTTACCTCATTTTCTTCTTCATTGATAGTTGCAATGAACCAACTTACCTTTTCTTCTTTGTTCTCGTTTGATTGTTCCCTTTTATCTTTGTGGAACTTTTCTCCTTTCTTCCTCTTTGGACAATTGAATGTCGAGTGGCCTTTTACTTCACATTCAAAGCGCCATTTACAATCTTGGTCACTTTTTGATGGTCGGCTCATGTTGAGGTTGCTAGAAACACCATCTCCCATCTCTTGAAGACCTGTTAAAGCTCCTTGAAGACCTACTCTGATACCAATTGAAAGATCTAGAGGGGGGTGAATATAGGTTTTTAAAGTTAACTAAACAATTAAATACTTGAAGAAGAAGTAGGAGGAAACAAGGAAGACACAAGAATGTAGAGTGGTTCCTACCTTAGAAATCTAAGGTAGTCAGTCCACTACCTGATTGTCTCCAACCAGGATTTTGAAAGCAACTTATTTTATTACCTCATGAGGATGTTACATAAAATACAATTGCCTTCCTACACCCTTGAAGTATCCTTCACCTAAAATAGCCTCAATCCTCCTAGAAGCATCCTTCTGAAGTAACTCCAAGACCCCTTGAAGTAGCTTTCACCTGAAGTAGCTTCAATCCTCCTAGAAGAAGCCTTCTGAAGTAACTCCAAGTCCACCCTTGAAGTAGCCTTCACCTGAAGTAGCTTCAATCCTTGAGGCAGCCTTTTAAAGTAACTCCAAGTCACTGGGAGTAGCCTTCACCACCTGAAGTAGCTCCACGAACCTCCTTTCGACAGCCTCCAACCTAGGAGTAGTCAAGGAGAACAAAATACAATAAAAGGAACAAGATTGGAAGAAAGAACCAATGTTACCAATGAGTATGTCGCTTTGATCCAATATCAAGTGTATTGATCTCCTATCCACTATAGATGAATGTGGTAGTGTGGTGGATAGGAGATACTAGGTTATAGGACACTAATGTAGAGCTCAAAGAAACAAATTGCAAGTGTAGCTTTGCTTGTTGCTCACTTAGAATGAATCTCAAGTGTGATTGTATGCACACGTGATGCTTTGGGTTTCCTAAGGTCTATCCTATTTATAGAAATAGGTTACAAGTGCTTAGGGACGTTCTAGACACTTTCTAGGGTGTTCTTAGTGCTCAACTAGTCGTTATGTGTTCATAAATTATGTTGCAACAACTAGTTGTTTAGTGCTGAAAAGTGCAGTCCAGAACCTATCTCGGTCGAGAAGTTTGTTGACCGATATGTTCTCAGTCGACAAAGTCTTCAACCGAGTGTTGGTTTAGAGTAAAGGTATCCAACGGCTATTGTGACTTTCCAACTACCAACTACTCTCAGTCTAACGGCTATGGAACCTACTCGAAGGTTTATCTTGATCGAGAATGTTGTCGATCGAGGACTGTTCTAGGGTTACATGAGTAGGTCAACAATCAGTGTTCATGAGTTAGACTAAAGTGATTCACAGTCGAGGAGTTTTTTGACCGAGAGTGTCTCGGTCGAGAAGTTTGTCGACCGAGATTGTCCCTATTTCAATGTGTTGAATCATCTACTAAGTGTGTGTATCAATGTGTAATTGTGATTCTATCTTAGGGGGGGTCTATCTAAGTGTCGTGAGTGGATAGGGAAGATCTAACACTTGATTTACATGATATCTATGTACTTGTACATTATATACTTGTACAAGTTTTTACATTGAGTACAATCATGAAAATAATAAGAAATCTAAGCATGTTGATCTTCCATTTTGTATAGATCTTTAACTATCCTCTTCCTTATTTGTTTATCCCTGAAACACTCAAATAACAAGTTAGATCCACTATAATGAAATGTTTTTCATCATCAAAACAAAGGGTTTAATAATGTCCAATTTAGCCAACAAGTTTATGACTACAATGAATCGCATGATGGATAGGATGCCTGCAGTTCAACCTAGGTACCAATTCTCGATGTTGAAACTCATGGGTCTGGAAAGACTTTTGAGAGACTCCAATGTGTAGGAGTGTTGAATTATGTAGGTACATCTGATCCTGCCAACGCAGATATGTGGCTTACTGGCCTGGAAAAGGCCTTTAAGATCCTCAACATCCCCAAGGAGGACAAGGTGAAACATGTTGTCTATCTTTTGAAGGGAGTGTTGGCCACTGATGGGTCATTGAAGAGGAGAAAAGGTTGGGAGTTGTGATTAATGGGAAGAATTCATACGGAAGTTTGTAAGTCGGTACTTTGTTGAGACTTATTTGGATGAGAAAATTGTACAGTTTGAGAAGAGACAATAGGGATCTATGTTGATCAGCGCCTATGATGCTAAATTCGTGGAGCTTGTATGGTTTTTCCCACACATGGCTACAACAGATAAGGAAATGATCAGGCTCTTTGAGATGGGACTGAGTACCGAGTTGGCAACCCCAGCTTTAGAGAAAAAATAGAGATTTGCCACTTTTGTGGAGTCAGTCGGGAGGGTAGAACAGTTAGTTATGGAGAAGCACGAGGCGATGGCCAAGAAGAGGCATGCACAATATCAAGGATAATATTTTGGAGGCTTTAAGAAGCCTAGGTAGTTAGCACCATAGTCTCAAAAAAGTTCAGTGACTCAGTCACATTGGACATAGAGCAGAGGTAGATGCCATAGTTTTCCACCTACAAGAGCTCGTAGTGCAACATAATTGACTGTGATAGGGTTGTCTATGTTGTGGTATGAGAGTAAAACATGTTTCAAGTGTATACAGGTGGGGCATACTAAGTGGTATTGCCCTGTAAAGGATGAAGAGGTAACTCAACAGTCTAGGAAGAGTCAGTAGAGTTTGCAGTAGTGACAACAACACAATGGCAGAGGATGCGGATAGGTGTCACAAGCCGGTTCCTCAAGACATGCTAGTAGAGAGAGAGGGAGACTACAGGCAACAACTCGATTCTATGCAATGAGTCATCCGGAGGGAGTCGTCAACTTGAGGGTCGTGATAGATCATATGGAATTATATCATTCTAATTTGTCTTCTTCATATTTTATATCTATTTTGATTGACCTGGGTGCGACACATTCTTTCATCACTAGAGAAGCCATAGTTAACCGTTTCTTTCCTGTTAGTCATAGACATCACAATCTTCATCTAGAAACTCCCTTAGTTGATTCTATAGAGTTATGGGAAGTATGTCTATCATGTGTTCTTTCCTTCACAGGATGTAGCATTCAAGTGGATCTCCTACCACTTAACATGCATGGATTCGACATTATCCTTGGGATGGATACTTCAGAAAAGTATTGGGTGATCTTAGACTGTAGAACCAAGATGGCAATGTTTGTTGATGGTGATGCTTCATGGGTTTTCCACGATGATAGGAAGATCCTTCTGACATGTTTTGCTTCAACTATGACAGAAGAAAAGTGGATGAGTGTTAGGCCCCTAAACTTGCTTAATGAGTTGAACAAGCTTAATTATCATAATTTAATGCTTAGAACCCTAATCTAACTTTTTGATATGCTTTTAAATCATAAGACAAGCTTAAGTTTCAAATTTGGTCCAATTTGGACACTGTTTGAGCAAGTTATGCAATTTTATGCACATTTTGGACTTTTCTACAATTTACCCATTTGAGAGGTTTTATTTGCATTTTATCATTGGCATTATGTTCCTTGTATATTCTATCATCATTCTTGAGCTTTTTGAGCCATGAGGCGCCTATTTTAACCTTGATTTGAAGGTGTTTGCTCTAAGGGTATTTTAGGGTTTTCCCCTTCACGGATGAGCTACCTTTAGTATCTATCAACTAATGAATTATTTGATTGGCTGGGAAATTTGATAAAGGAAATATAAGAAGTTCTATACACATAGTGGGGTAGCTTCTTGTGTGTGTGCTTGTATATTCTTAAGATACTAGAACTTCAACGTTTTCCTTTTCTTTATCTTAAAGTGTCATATACTTATCCACAAGCACTAAAACGAGCCATATTCTCTCCACCACCTCCCTCCTTCTCCCAACCTCATTCTCCCTATATTCATCTGAGAATTTTTCTGCCCAAGGAAGAAGAAAGTGGGGATCTTCTTGGAGAAAGGCTCTAAGGTTGAAATTGACTTCATTTTAGGGTTGAAAAAGCTTCCTTCTGGTGATCTTGACCTAAAAGTGTAAGAATTCCCTTCTTTCCTCCGTCTATTTCTTTTTTATCCTTCCTCCTAGCTTTCTCCAGGTTGGAACCTTGCTTTTCCATGGTAGAAATTGCTCTAAAGCTCTAAAACCCTACCTTTCTTGCTCCTTATTCTTAGGGTTTGCTCATTTGATGAAGAAAGGTGCTAGATGGACGAATTCATATCTTATTCTTAGATTTTCTACCCTACCTACTCGAGATTTCTTTTGTGTGGGGTTTAATATTCTTATTAGAGGCAAGTTTTATAACTTGCTCCACGTTTATTGCTTACCATAAGCTTACTAGCTCATGTTCTTGCTTGAAAATGATGATTTATGCACTAAAAAGCTATGCTTGACTTGGATTTCGATTTTTATAATGTCCATTGTTCTGATTTCAGTTCTAGATGACCTGTGATCATGTGTATGTTATTCCTAAGGTATAATATGACTTGGATCAGGTTGTTTTGACAACCTATGGTGCTAAGCACCTATCAAACAATGGTCAATTTTAGGGTTTAAAGCTGATTTCTTCTATAAACCATGACCCGATGATGGTACCATTGCAACAACCCTATGGTGTTGTCTTCATAACAGCTCATGGTCGTGATCAAGGGTTTCAAATGATGGTTACAACCTATGGTCACCCCCTTAGGTCAGGTTTTGGATCAATTATAAGTATAATGATCAACCATTAAGTACCCTACTGATGATATCAATCAATGATGACATCAGCTTAATATTTGATGTTGATTAATGAATATAGTGTTGATCTAACAACCTATAGTGATTTAATGATCAATAATGATGGTGGATCAGGTCTCTACAATCTATGGTGAGTTAATAATATAGTTTTACAATCAATTAAGCCTTAGACCAATGGTTTCTTGGGTCACTTGATGCAATGGTCGAACCTATACTGTAATTGATGGTTTTAATATATGAACTTGACCCAATGGTCAAGATCTAATTTTTATTCCTCCAATAAAGTGTAATGATGGATAATGTAATATGTTGGTCCTAATAATGGGATTTAGATGGTTTCCTTTATATGATCAACTTAAAGAGCTTACTTGTTGACAATGGATGGCTTGTTTTCACTGAACAGTCGATTGTGGGTTTTATCCTACTCTCAATGGAACTTTTTGTGTTTTTAATCAAGGGATGTCTAGGGTTAGATGGTGAATATTTCTAGAGCACAAATTAAGGACTTCATAGGTGGTTTATCTAAGGTGTTTACTTATGTAAACAACCAATGGTCTTGCCTTTTAAACATCCCATGGTTCTAGGTGACATTGTGGTATGGTGATATGGGTTGAATGATGATGGAACAAATGGAGGGTTATTCTTAATAAGGTAGTCTTACCTATTCACTCATATGAATAGAAGGGATGATAACCATATTGTGTTGATATGTAACCCTAATGAGGTATAACTTGTTATACCTATCTTTAATATAACTAAATGATGGTAATTGGGTATGAACAGTCCTTGAATGACTAATACAATCATGGAGTATTCTGTTACTATTGTTGAAACCCTAGTATGATATAACCCGATGGTTACACCTTGATTTATGTGTGGGTTCATACTTGATAATGGTATGGAATGTTATGGTGATGCTTCACCTTATGAATCCATGATCCAATGGGGATGCCGTGAGTTAGGGTTTGGGTATGAGTGCTGATTAGTGACATTAATATAATTTATCTTGTGAACCTAACTCTAATTCAAATAGATAAAGATGAGTATTCATGTTTAACATTCTTATATGATGGAATGATGGTGGAATAACCTCCTTACTATGATCATAACCTTGATATGTTAATTGGTGGTTATCATAGCCACATGGTTGATACTTTCTTATGCTAAACATGTGCATAATGAATATGATGAGAGTTAATCATATCTAGATTCCTTGCATGTTGATGTAATAAAGGAATGTTCTTAATGTTAATATAACCCTGCTATGATTTTTTATGAATATCTCCTAGCTCATTAATGCAATATTGTATTGATCTGGTGTATTATATGTAAGTAATGTTGTTGAGCCTTGTTATAAGGCATAAAAGATAATGATGATCTTGTAGGGATAGTATGATGGTCTTAATGACCTTTGGGCATGGTTGAGCCCTGAATGAGGTGTAATCCTCTTGTGTTGATAAGGGTTGATACCCTATGATATTTTGAAAAGGATTTATATCTTGTGATAGTATGATGATTAGTGTAGCCTCATGAATGACAAGTAAATAGTACCATGTGATGATGATATGAGAAATTATGTTTCACACATTTTATATCTTTTGAAGTTGTGATATTTATATGCTTGTTAGAAGTGAATTAGGGTTTGTATGTCCACTTGTTTGATGCAGCCTTAACTGACCCAATTGACATAACTAATCAAGTGAAACTCTAATCATGTAGTGCCATGTGCCATAGATCCATCTGAGTGTCAGAACTTTCCATATGGTGAAACGAGTATTCCTAAGGAAAACTCGGAGTGCATACTAATGAGTATGTGGGGTGATTGTCATCCTGAATTCAAGTGTTTAGGGAGGATGACTGCGGTCATACCTAGCCCTTAGTTTGAGAATGACTGTGTTCGTATCTCGGTTATTATATATGTGATGAGATTGGAGGACAACTACGGTTGTACCTCGGATGGTAGGGTATGCGTACCCACCTCCTTTTACTAGTGTCGTGACATGTACCAAGGATGGACTAGGCTATTAGAAGCTTGACCTTATGTATCGTTGTGGCAGACCCGTACTGACCGGGGGCGGAGAAGATCTTAGGAGTCTGACTCTTCCTAGATCTTATATGGCATTGATTTCAACTTAGCAGTGGTCAGTTGGATTTTGAGTGGTATCCTCAATTTCCTCAGGACATAATAAAAGATGTAAGATAGCCGTGTAGCATATTTGTTTAGGGTTACACACAACGTTTCACATTGGATGATAACCCTTATTTGTTATCTTTACATAAAGATTATGCTTAGTGCAATTAAGAGATAGTAGATATACTTATGTGTCGATATGTTTAAGATTATAGATGCATACATACAATATCCATGCTTATGTTGATAACTATACTGCTACTGCTGATTATAATCATGATGTTAGCTATCTCATGTTGTTAGTTATGTTTAGCATGCTAGCCATGCCTTTGTAACTAGAGATGCATATACCGCTAATTATGCGTATCCAGGTAGTTGTGCTTATGTTGTTAGTTCTTCTTATGATGTTGATATGTTCAACCAATTAGACATGCTCATATTGTTAGCTATGCTATGTTACTAGACTTGCTCATGATGCTAGAACTACAAATGCTACTGAATTGCTTATATTGTCAACAAAATAAAGGATGATAGTCTGGATAATGATGATAGTTATTATCTACTCCTTTATGTATTTTGTTAATCATCAATATTGTTGATCTTATTTGTTATCTCTGATTAAACTGTTTAACTATTTAATTACTTTAAAATGTTGTCATCAATAAACATTGTTGGAGGTTATATCTCTTGTTGGGACATGGGTCTCACCCTTGTGGTTCGCCACATTTTTTTAGGTAATCATAAGTGACCAAAATAAACATGTGGCAGCAAAGAGGAGCTATAGTAATGAATCTTTGGTAAAGTTGATTAGATGTCTAGTGTATCCTAGAGTCATCCTTGTACTCTTAGGTGTGGGTGAGAAAAACTTTGTATATGGTGTTTCAAACGAATCAGACTTTTGTTAGCATATTAATACTTGTTTGTGTGGCATGCATGAATATTATTCTCCTGTGTATATATGTGGTGGCTAAGATGATAGAACAATTTGTATCAAATTCTTATCATAGTATGGATTTAAGAAAGATGTTGGGCTCTTATGCAAATATTTCTGAGCGGGTGTTGACGTTGAAATCAGTTTTAATTTACCCATATTTTTGGGTATGTGATCAATTAGTGATTGATTGTGTTTTATATTTTGAGTAATCTCATTTAGTGTAACGGGTTCTCACAATGAGATAGGGTTGTGATGCATTTTTGGCACAAGTGGTGGATACAAAGGCAAAGGGTCCTAGTATTCAGGAAGTGCCAGTTTTATAGGAGTTTGAGGATGTATTTCCTGACAAGTTTCCAGGTATACCTCCTCCTAGAGAGATTTATTTTGAAATCAATCTAGTTCTAGGTACCCAACCTATAGAACATACACCGTATAGAATGGCACCAGCTGACATGTGGGAACTGAAGAAGTAGTTGTAGGAATTACTTGAGAAAGGTTTCATTAGGCCAAGCATGTCACCCTGGGATGCTCTTGGTCTATTTGTTAAGAAGAAGCATGGACTAATGAGGTTGTGTATTTACTACTTATGGTTGATTAAGATGATGATTAAGAACAAGTATCCATTGTCATGTATTGATGACTTGTTTGATTAGTTATGAGGTGCCACAGTTTTCTCTAAGATAGATTTGAGGTTGGGTTATTATCAGTTATGGATTAAGGTAGATGGCATACCTAAGTTGCCTTTAGGACTAGGTATGGTCATTATGAGTTTGTGGTTATGCCGTTTGGGCTAACCAATGCAGCAACAACATTTATGGATTTGATGAACAGAGTGTTCAGACCACATCTAGACCAGTTTGTAGTTGTATTTATAGATGACATCCTGATTTATTCTAGAGATGGTCAGCAGCACGAGCAACACCTACATCAAGATTTGACATTATTGAGGTAGCATCAGTTATATGTGAAGTTCAGTAAGTGTGAGTTCTGGTTAAAGGAAGTGGCTTTCTTAGGACATGTATTATCAGCCAAGGGAGTCTATGCAAACCCAAAGCAAGTAGAATCAGTGCTGGAGTGGGATCAGCCACAAACATCTACGGAAGTTCGCAACTTTCTAAGTTTGGCAAGATATTACAGAAGGTTCATCAAGAACTTTAGTGCATAGGAATTACCCCTAATAAAGATTACAATAAAAGATGAGTTGTTTGTATGGGACAATAGATGTCAACATTATTTTCAGCTCCCAAAGGAGAATTTGACCAGTGCTAGTGCTGCAAGAGCAGGGAAAAGGTTATATTATCTTTTATGATGCATCCAAGAATGGTCTAGGTTGTGTGCTGATGTAGGATAAGAAAATAATTTCTTTCGCTTTGTGACAACTTAAGAAACATGATGAGAACTATTCGATACATGATCTACAGTTAGCCGTGGTGGTCCATGCCTTGAAGATATGGAGACACTACTTGTATGGGGAGAAGTGTCAGATCTTCACCGACCACAAGAACCTGCAATATATCTTTTCAAAACAGGATTTGAACATGCAAAAATGATGATGGATGGAGTTGATAAAGGATTGTGATTGTACTATATATTACCATCCATGGAAGGCTAATGTGGTAGCAGATGCCTTGAGATAGGAAGTCCTCCACCTCATCATCATCTAAGCAGGCACAATTGAGTGTTTTGGTGTGTCACAAGAGAGATATGTTGGTCTTTCTTCGATAGATGGATGTGCAGTTAGAAATGTCACTGTTAGCAAGTCTGTTAGCAAAGTTACAAGTAAATCTGATGTTGAGTCAGCAAATTAGTGATGCACAACATAATAATATTGTGACCTAACAGATCTGGGCAGATTTGGGTAGTGAGAAACAAGATTACTTTCATGAATCTGAGAGTGGAACAGTATGTTATCATGGAAGGGCAGTTGTACTATATGTTGATAATCTGAGGACGTTAGTTCTAGAAGAGGCTTACTCTTCTACGTATGCCATGCATCTAGGTAGAACCAAGATGTATTAGAATCTGAAAGATCTGTACCGGTGGACAGGATTGAAGCATGATATAGTAGAGTTTGTGGCAAGATGTGCAATATGTCAGTAGGTTAAAGTTGAGCATCAGAATCCTACCAGGACTTTGCAACCATTATCTATACCTCTGTAGAAGTGGGATCATATCACAATGAACTTTATGGTTGGACTTCTAAGAATAGCCAAAGATCATGATTCCATTCGGGTAATAGTAGATAGGTTGACTAAGTCAACACACTTTCTTCCCGTAAAGACAACACATACAACTATGAAACTTGCACATGTGTATGCCGATGAGATAATACGTCTGCATGGTATTCCAGTCACTATAGTGGCAGACATAGGTCCTTAATTTACTAGTCCCATTTGGGAACGTTTGAATACAACGATTAGTACGCAATTAAGATTCAGTACTGCATTCCATCCACAAATAGAGGACAATACAGACCTTGGAGGATCTTTTGAGAGCATGTATGTTGTAATTTTTGGGCATTTGAAATGTACATCTTAGCTTGATAGAGTTTGCATACAACAATAGATATCAAAGGAGCATCTACATGGCACCATATGAAGCATTGTATGGGAGACATTGTAGATCTCCTTTGTTTTAGTATGACATGGGATAATATCAGCTTTTGGGTCCTGATCTAGTGCAACAGATGACAGAAAAGATCAAAGTCATTCAACAACAACTTAAGTCAGCTCAGGATAGACATAAGTCTTATGCTAATAATCATCGTAGACCTTTAGAGTTACAAGTTGGAGACATGGTGCACCTCAAAGTCTCTCCCTAGAAAGGTGTTCTTAGGTTTGGGAAAAAGGATAAGCTAGCTCCTAGATATATGGGACTTTATCATGTGTTGCACGTGTTGGGAAGGTGGCATATAAGGTAGAGTTTCCACCTGAGTTGCATAAGTTACATCACGTGTTTCATATCTCTATGTTCAGGAATGTCACCATGATACAGAGTTGACACTTCAACCTGTTGAGGTGGATCTAGATAATGATATATCTTAAGTAGAAGGTCCTATTATGATCTTAGATAGAAGGATCAAGAAGTTGAAGGAAAAGGACATTGTGTTAGTCAAAGTTTTATGGCATCATCGTGGCGTTGAAGAAGCCACGTGGGAGCTTGAAGAAGAGATGCAGAAGAAATATCTATCTCTTTTTGCATAGGATTTCGGGGGCAGAATTCTTGTTAGGGGTTTATAGTTGTAAGGCCCCTGACCTAGTTTTGTGCTCAATTGTAAATACCTTGTATAATAAGATGTTTAAACCCTAATTTAATGTTTTGAGATGTTTTAATATCATGTGACATGTTTGTATTTTCAATTGGGTCCAATTTGAATAATGTTTGAACTATCTTTTCTATATTGTACATGTTTTAGACCATACTACTGACACGATTTTACCGTGTGTATAACGTAAGTGCACGCGTCAATGTAATATAGGCCTTTGTGAGGCCTGAGTCAAACACAGGGAAATGTAATTATCGGTAGACTACTACTAACTGTTCGCAATCAGCTAGACCGATGGGAAAATTAAGTTTGATTTTGAAAAATAAATAAAAACAAAAGGAAACAAAGCAATCGATTAAATGGTTGGTTTAATCAATTCAAATGCAATCTCTAGGATTGTGGTTTCACCATGGGTTCTCGTTGTACTAATTCCTATACAATTATCACAACTCATCTCCCATTCCGAATGGTGGCCTATAGTTAGAATTGCTCGCTCCCGCGATACAATTCACTACCTTAATCTAAGTCAGTTCCACGCCAGTAGTAACCTATACCCTAGACTAGGTGCATGAAAAGAATAAATCTCTAGATTTCCACCATTAACCGTACATCACCTTTTCTAAAGGATTTATTAGTTAATGTGATTATTGCACCTTTTCAAATGTTAATTCTTCATCAAAAGTAATTAAAGGTATTATATTACCATTATAGTGATCAAGTACAATGATAGCAATAGAGAGAACGACATCATACCACGGATTTGAGAGATAAATAGTGATGAATTATGTAAAAAGAGTCATACAACGATTGTCCGGGCTACTTTCGGTCCTAGAGATAAGGGGGATTAGCCCTGTATGTTCATATCAACATTACACATGGAGAAAAAGGAGAGAAACATGGAGAAATGAATGGAAATATGATGTAACCCCTAAAACGGAGAAAATTCAGATGATCCTCGGTGTGAGGCGCACGTTCTGCAGCCTTCTGACGAAAGAATCATCCGTCTACGGCTCTGGGAATGTCTGGGGTGTAGCTCTGGGTTCCGTTCTTCGCTCTCCTCTCCTCCAGGACTCGTGCAATGGAATAGAACCTCCCTCACGGCTTTGGGCCGTCTTTTCCTAGGTATAGTGATAAATGTGTTTTCATCACTTTTATTTGCATTTTTTAGATATCTTTTTATGATTGTTTTGTTGTTTATTTTCTTAGTTTTATAATTAATTACATTATATTATATTTTTCTCTTCAAGAAGAATTTTAATCATATTTTCTTGGATTTTGTAGGAAATGGGATAAATATTCTTGGAGTATAATTGCACAATTTGCAGCAGTCCTGTAATTATTGTATACCTGTCAATCGGATTTGGATTTCGACTTTTCTCTTCCGCCATCCCTTGGATCGATACCTATCTATACTAAGTTGACTTGTTGTTCACAACAAGTTGACAACCGGGTTAGAAGGTTAAACTCTAGGACTTTTCCTAGTGATTGTTGCGTGTACAACGACGCGTATCAATTTGGCGTCGTTGCCGGGGACAACGGATTGTTTTCTCGAACCCCAAAAACAATTTTGAAAAACTTTTTTTCCTTTTTTCATGCCTTCCGAGTAACATTCCGGAAGTGTACTCCTCTTTCTGCCGAGTTTCCATTCCGGCAGTACGTTTTTTCTGCACACGAATAACTGCTTCATTTGTGCATGCGACGCTCGTCGAATGCCAATTCCGCGGGGCAATTTTTTAATCTGGAACCAGAGAGGCTAAGGATGATTTTAATAGATGATGATGATGATGATGATGATTATATCATCTTCAATCAAGTAGAACCAACTCCAGTACCTAAAGCTCCACCAATCACTTCCATTGTGGGTGTTAATCTAGTTGATTCTAATGGCCAATCTACTTCATTGGAACCATTTCTCTATAATGAACCGCCACCCTTAGAAGAAGTCCAATGTGATATAGTTGAGATTCCACACAACCTTGATCAGGAGATGGATATGTGTTTTAAAGAAATTCATGATGTTGTAAATGAAGAACTTTGTTTAGCTAGGGCTGCAGCTGTATGGGGCCCTGACTATCCATATAAGTCAGAAAATGAGTGGATGGAGTCCTATGTTGATAAATTCATGAATCAAGAATCTTTTAACAAAAAGGTTAAAGACTGGTGGGCTCAAAGAACATCCCAAAAACCTAAGACTCCACCCTTCTCGGTTGTAGGCCCATATTTGGATGTTTGCAATAATCATCCCATCTTGGTTGAGCCTATTGTGACCAATGTACCATCACCTCCCCAACATGCACTGATGGATTCTTTTGAAAGGCTTCATCATCAAGAGCATTATGACCTCACTCAACCACCTCTTTTTCCACATCTGGTTGAACCTGATGAGGTGATTCTACCACTGCAAGAACCTTACATTACACTGTTATATTGTGAGGTGATCCCTTCTGAGCCCATTGAGTTGGGCACTTGTCCTATAAAGGAATCAGATCTCCCCTTCAGCATAGTAAAGGATCCAATTGATTCTATAGACATCCATGTTGATGAGATCTTTTATGAAGAAGAGATGGAGAACTCCCCAATAGAGATCGAACAACTTAGATTGATCATTTTTGATAATTATGACGACAATTATGCCATTTGTGAGTCTTCCACACCAAATCCATTGGCTTCCATTTATGGGGTAAAGGATCCGGACGCACCTTGTTGCATAATCCACCAAGAAGACATACATCCCGATATGATTGTTTACTCAGCTAACAAACCAGCTCTTCTTATACAGGAACCCTCTTCACCACATGTAGATCCAGGCGGCAAAAAGATACTCGAGCCAGATTCTCCGTCCGATCTTCCACATCTGACACTACATTTGTTACCCAACTGGCACCTGCCAATCCCCCCCAATCCACATTCATCTCCAACACTACTTTCACTGTTGAAGGAAGATATGTGGATCCTACTCGAAGGACTACGAGGTGATACACAACATCATTCAGAAAACCTTTTTAGGCTTCTGCGACTACCCATCCATTGGGTGTACCATGAAGCTCCTCTATTCAAAACTCCAGTCATCATCGACATTCCCTTCAGATGGACATATTTTGAGCTACCAGGACCTCCTGGTGTACCCAACAAATTTCTTCCCTCCATCTCGGGTTTGGGTTTTGCTCGGGACGAGCAAAATCTAAGTCCGGGGTGGAGGTGGGTGGTATGATTCTATTCCACCCTCTTATCTTTTTATTCTTGCATCATTTCCACTTTTTTTTATTTTGCATATAGTTGCTTTGTTCATGGCCATTATCTAGTCGGCCATATTTTTATTACTTTTGTTGCAAAATGGCCTTTATCTAGTCAGTCATTGAGTAGACATATATCATTGTACCCCAAATTGAATTTAGTAAATTTTTTGCAAAGACTATTACAAATTTCCATGTCTGAAACCACCATGTCACCTAGGATCCTTAATAACATCACTCCTCGGAATAGTTGGCAAGTCATAAGGAATCGATTAGAACCAAACATAATTTTCCCTATATTTAAACAATGGATTATCTTGTTATAAAATTTGTATGATGTGATTTATAGGAATACTCTAACTTGACCAATGACACTCTCTGACAAAAATATATGAAAAAAAAATGTGAAAGTTATAAGCACAAGAACATCTCTTCCTTCCCTCTATTTTTCTTCTAAAAAAGAGAAACAAAGAATCACCACCAGACAAAAATCAAGTCCGGGGTGGCATGCTTCCCAAAATAAAAACTCCATACCCCACAAAAGGGTATACCATCAAAAGATGCCAAAAGTGTACATGAAAAAAAATTGTGACCAATGTAGCCACAACTCCATAAATTTATATCCCGAGTCGAATAGAGGAGGGATCAATATATTTTCATCACTTCTTTCTTTGTTTTCACACCCCAAATTCGTCATATTCTTGTGCAATAACTTTTAAAAAAAAAATTGAGAGTGTCAAAGCGAAAGTAAGAGATGCCTATTTTTCTACGAATTCTTATTTTAGAAGCTAGATTTGACAATTGTTTTGATAGGGAATATATAATTTTATGCTATGTGGTTCTAGGAGATCGGGTCACTTGGCCAAAATTTGGAGGTGAGGATTGTAGTGATGTTATTAAGGTGAGGATGGCATATTGGGAGTATAAATTGGACTTTATTTGTGATTTTACTTGCTTGAGGACTAGCAAAGATTTAAGTCCGGGGTATTTTGATAAATGTGTTTTCATCACTTTTATTTACATTTTTTAGATATCTTTTTATGATTATTTTGTTGTTTATTTTCTTAGTTTCATAATTAATTACATTATATTATATTTTTCTCTTCAAGAAGAATTTTAATCATATTTTCTTGGATTTTGTAGGAAATGGGATAAATATTCTTGGAGTATAATTGCACAATTTGCAGCAGTCCTGTAATTATTGTATATCTGTCACCAAAAGTGCCATAACTCTTGCATCCAAAGTCCAAATTGAGTGTACAAGTATTCATTAGAAAGGAAATTTAATTTTCTAAAAGAATATCCTATTATTTGGACCGTTTTTGTGCTTTTTATGGGAGTGAAATGCGTTCGAAATCGCTGCTGCGGGAATCTGCATTGAAGAGAGTTACATGGCCAAGACAATTAAAGTCTATCAAATTCCTATTGACCAAATCTTGAAAATTCAAAAGGATAGCTCTCTCTCTTTTTACCCCCTCTTTTTTTGGATAGCCTATCCATCCTTCTCCTATAAAAGGAAGGGCACTTCCTCCTCCCAATGATCATCTTGGATTTCTTGTATTTTGAAATTCTGCAGCAATTAATCTTGTAATCATTCTCATATTATGCAATAAAGTAGGTTTTGGTTCAAGCATAGTTCTTTCATTCTTGTTCTTGTCTTTTCTCTCCGCCTTAGTTTAAATCCTCTTCTTTCCGTTCTTCAATTCTGGAGTAAGGAACAAAGAGCTAAGCCATTTCATCGTCTCTAACATAAGGATTAATTTCGTGATTTCTGGGCTAGACTATGGCTTCATTTCTTTCTTCCTCCGTCTCCCCTTTCTCCATGTGTGAGTAGTCTTTTATCGGGGCAAAGGGGAATAACCCCTTAGCCAGGGTATTAACGATTTCTTCTTAAACGATTAGATGGTAATCGATTTTAATTGAATGATTGATCTTCGGGTCGCATGTTAATCCGGATGGATATGACCATGGAAATCCGGATTTAGAACAATAAAATCGATTACATAGACGTTTTGATATGACCGTGGATTCTCGTCTTTTAGGTTGATAAACTAGGAAGCATGAGCACCAAGACCAATGGGCTCATGTGGAGTCTCTCTTGTGAGTTTTTAAATTCGCAAACCTTCATCAAATCGTCGTTTAAAATTTAGTTGTTATCACCTAGGCTAAGGTGGTGAAAACCCCTACGAGCCTCGATTTCCTTCTCTTGATTTAATCACCGCATCCTTTGTTTGCTTTAATCCTTAGTCTTCCATTCATATAGTTTTGCTTGTGTTAACAATCTTTTTATTATTTTCTTGTGCATGTTTATTCTTGTTAAGTACTTTTCTTCTTGCATTAGTGTAATCACACAAAACCCCAACTGGACTTTACTTTCTGCTTTAATAAAAAAAATACCAAAAACAAATAATAAAGTTCTTCAATCTTTGGGTTCTAAAGAACAATCTCTAATAGTTGTCCTATGGGATCGACCCTTCTATACTACCCTTAAAACCGGAAGTAAAAAAGGTTTAAACTCTAGGATTAACCATCTTAGTGGTTGATATTGCAAAGCGACGAGTATCATATAGGTACCACTTACGGTCGCCAAAAGAATGCAACCGTCCGATTGGAGTCGTGCTGGATATTTTCCTGATCCGGCGGCGTCGATACCATCGACGGGGTTTCGATGTTATCGACACCTTAGGGTACCGATGCTTTCTTCAATTTTTGGAAGCCGCCTCATGGCATCTCGATACCATCGACCATACCCGTCGATGGTATCGACGGGGTGACTTCTGGCACGTTGTTGTACTTTTGCAACCATCGACATTGGGTTGATGATATCGAACTATCTACTTCCTCTCTGGCTTTGCTACTGTTGCTCTGTCAATACTATCGACAGATCGTCGATGGTATCGACGGGTCCAGGAATGAAAATTTCCTGAAATAAAGAGAGGAACACAAATTAAATCTGAGAAATGTGATAATTTATGCAAAACAATGTAAAACAAGATGAATTTGATGCAGGCAAGGATAATAGGCTAAAGGAATTGAATCATGTGATATTAACCACAAATATGACCAATAAGCGCATAAAACGAGTGTAAAACTAGCCTATAAAAGTGACTCAAAACCCCTACATCAAACTCTCCTAAGCTTGAACTTTGCTCGTCCTCGAGCAACAAAACTATAGAACAAAATTGCGAGGGTCAACTAAAGAACATACTAGCATAACAAACATCACATTATGATTCCCACCTATAAGGCACAGACCGGCCCTCACTAACCACGGAACAATAACTACCCTAAAGGTGACAATGATCGTCCATGAGAGGTTTCCACCCCGTAATCAATGAACATAATCAAATAAAGTATATAATATAATAAATTCCTCTGGTTCAGGCGTGGTGCATCTTGTGATCTCCTATCTACGTTGCTCATGTCCTAGATACCATCTACATAGAAGCAGATCTCCTGATACACAAGAATGAGGAGATAATCATGGGTGGCCTACCATTTTGAGCAACAGGTGGATGGAATGGGCGGCTGTGGAAGAAAAGAAAGCACCATACAGTTTAACATGAAAAAACAACAAAAATGACCTAAATGATGCATATCGTATGAAAATGACCTAATGTCTACATTTTAGGTGGAATGATGCATACACTACTATTCCGTCTCAATGTGAGATGAAATGTCTAAAAAACTACATCATGTGCTTATTCTTCCTATTATGCAGGTGAAACAAGTTCCTTTCTCCCTCTGATTTTTACTTATTTCTCAATGCTTTTTTTTCTTCTTTCTTTTTCAAGCCCCATTTTTGTCAATTGACTAAGGAAAAGCATAAAATTTTCTCGGGCTTATTTTCACATTACTACTACAATTGATGCATTATAATCTACTTTCCAGAGAGTATAGAACAAGTTCCCCACTTTTCTTATTTTTCAGAAGAGATAAGGCACATAATGCCTTGTATGCTCAAAAGCATGCAAAATGCAACTATATGAAAGAAATTATGCAACTACAATGACGCACTCTAGAATGTGTGCATGCATGACTAATCTACAAATATATTTTTTTGATGTAAAATCTAGCTATAATGCAATCCTCTTATCTAAATGACATGCAATCAAGAGATGAAAAACTATAAGGTGCTCCCAGTTCTTATGGTGGAGTGTGAATGAAGTGAGGTGGATAGATCACAAAACTAATTGATAGAACCATTGGAAAAGATTATATGTCCCTCCTTACTGACATGTGCACAGAGTAACTAAGAGGTTTCTCTCTTCTCATTTCAAATTAAAGTCACGTTACCGTTTGGTCAGTTTAAGCTCAACATCCATATCCGTCCTCATTTCTTGAACCATAAGGATGTACAGTTATGATCATATGTTTTAAAGTTGACCTACCCAATTACTTTCCTCAGTTATATACTCAATTTCAAACAAGTCAAACTTACAATTTCTTAAAGATTTTTCATTCAGATTAATTTTCTCCCAAACCCCACATGAAAACATTGAGATGACATGCAATTACATTTAAACTCCACTGGTTACACTAGATAGAAAGTGGATCCTAGAAAGTCGTAAATAAACCAAATTACGCAACTAAAAGAAAAAAAATGCAAAAAGCTAAGAAATATGCTACAACAAAAGAAAATGAAATAAAACTAAGATATAAATTGTTCCATCTCTCCCCCAAGCTTGATTTTGACTATGGCCTCATAGTCAAGAACAAACTCAGAAGGTGGAACAGTGATACCCTTCTACTACTGAGGTGGTGGGTGCGGCGGGTACTAGTGAGTATGGGGGTTCCACTCTGGATAATGCCCATGAAAGTTGGGATCGTAGGGAGGCATGGGCGGTGGTTGTGGATATCCCCCAAAGTAGGCTCTGCTCCAGTAGTGATCATAGAAAGGTTGCTGCTGCTGCTCTATCCTCCCCAACCTATCATAGACCTACTGCTGGTTGGCGAAGAGATGGTGCTTGTTCTCAAAGATCGCCTACTGATTTTCATAAAGCCTATTCTGCATTTCCTGGATCCTTGCAAAAGTTGCCTGATGCGACTGCTGCATTATCTGTCGGGACTCCTGGATTGTCTGGAGCATGGTATACATCCTCTGCATAGAGTAGGGGTCATCTCCGTCGTGGGAGGGTTGTGGTGGCGGTGGTTGGGAATACGAGGAGGCTCCATAGTTTCGTGGACACTTTCTCGGAGCAACTTGTCGTCGAAGAGGAATAGTGGCTTCCTCCTCCTCTTCTTCATCAACGACGCCAGCTGGAATGTCCACTTCTTCAGCTTGTGCTTCCTCAGCCCCATCAACATCAATGATAGGTCACCTATAGCTTTGGCCAGGCCTGATGTCGAAAGCAGGGTTCGGCAGTTCCCTCCTCTGAAAGACTCATGTCACGTGGCAGGTGGCATAGATGGTGCCATGACGAGCTTGAACGAGGCCCGCATTCATAAAATGGCTCAAATTGAGCATGGTCTTGCACTCTAGTTTGGGTAGCCCAGACAGATCCACACCCAGGTACATTGCAATCGGCGTAATGAGACCCCCAAAATAAATGGGGCCTGCAAGAAATGTTCCTCTTAACCGCCATTACGCGCATGAGGAAAAAGGCTCCAAAATTGATGGGTGTCCTTTCCAGCAGACTATAGAGGAAGAATAGGTATGTCTCCTGAAATTTGCTTTGAGACAGCTTTGATCTTGCAAAGAAGGTGTTGGAGAGAATCTGGTGCAAGATCTTGACAAATGGACACACGGGGCAGTTATGCCCTTGGGCAGTTACAGGGACTCACGTCGGTTCCAACAAGGTCTGGGCCATCCTCTAACTCCCTCGGTAACTCCCTGTAATGCTCTTCGAGTGTGGCGGCAATTGCACGGAACGGTTGCGCCTTTGCTTGGCTGAAAGGACGCCTTCCTTTGGCACACTCCCACGATCGCCTCCACGTAACCCACGTTCACCCCCGTTGCGGTGGGCAAGCATCGCTTCGCTCAGAGTAGTTGCACTCTGTCTCTAATGGCAACGGTGTGTTCGGACCACGTACTCGAACGTGGCCTACATCACACCCTTTTGCTGAGGTCCCAAGCCCGAACGGTTGTTGCACACCCCATTCACGTCTCCTTGGTCTCAACTGCCAAGCGCCCACATCCCACGTCATGGCGCTGTCCGTTCGCACGGTAGTCGTTGCTGACGAAGCTCTGTGTCGTCCGGGTCCTTGACTCGCCCCCGGGTCAAGGCTACTGCTAGTAGTGTTGCTCGCTCGCGGGTCGCCTTGGCTGATGCTGCTCTCCAAGCTAGATACTTGGTTGTTTGAGCTGTGTCGAGCTGCACGCTTCATCCCCCAATGCTGAGGTGAGTTGTGTCGAGCTCCCTTTTTATGCCATCGAGCTACCCCGAGCTGAACTGAGCTAGCGAGCGGGTCAATCAGCTGCACAGTGCACTCACGAGCTACACGCGTCGCTGACTGAGCTGGAGTTGAGCTAAGTCGCGCTCACTCCTTCGTCGTTGAGTTGAACCGAGCTGGGTTCAGCTCTGTGAGAGCTGGGACAAGCTCCCTCGAGCTGTCTTTAGCTTTGCACGAGCTAGGCTGAGCTTCCCTTGAGCTAGCCCTAGCTCCCATCAAGCTAGGCCGAGCTGCACATGAGCTGGCCTTAGCTTCTCCTTAGCTATTCTCAGACTTAGGAGCTTGGAGGGGTCACAAGCCCTCCCCCACCAAAGATGATGCCACCCCCGGAAGCATGGGCCTCCATAGAAGTCCTTTAGCCAAACGCATATTTCTCTCCCATTGAGAAGTTGATCTCCCAGAATCTTGCCTCTTTGATGCGTCCATCTGAACTCGAGGAAGAAAACGCCCCCAACACCTGTGATGCTCCTCCTTAGATGAAATCAGATAGCATACCCTTCAAAATCAGCTATGGAGGCATTGTGCCAGCTAATCGAGTACCCCACTAGTACAGTAACTAGCTTTGCAATCATGGCATCGTAATCCGCATTGTGCGCTGGCTGGAGGAGGTCATTATGGGTCCACCCATAAATCGCGTTGAACTCACGAAGGGTCATCGTATAGTCCTTGTTGTAGAGGCGGAAAGAAACACACCCCTCTTTCCACTCTGTGCGTGCCGGTACTAATTCATTGGGAATGACACAAATATCCAGAGATGCCAAGAACTCAATGACGATCTCCTTGTAGGTGGCCCACCCACTGAAGAATGGATGACCGTCGGCATGGTTACGGCACAACTCAAGGGACTTGCCCAATTGTCCCTACAGCACATAGGCCATATTGGCCTCAAAACCCAGATCCTTGATCAATTGTCGATCTCCATACCGGGTCGGCTCTATGGAGTCTTTCCATAGCTCCTCATACACCTTTTTGACCTCTGGCGATGGATGGACTAGCCTCGAGCGAGGAACTAATACTTGTTGCGGGGCAAGTAGAGCAGGTGGTGCAGCCCTGGATGATGAGGTTTCGGATCTCACCATTGTTGCAAAAGGGCAACGAGTGAGAGAGAAAGGAGAATGGAGCTCGAAGAAGATGGTCGTGACACTCGGAGAAGATACAGATCCGTGGAGCTGAAGAAGATTCTCAGAGACGATCAGCGGCGATGATCTCGATTGCTCCCGAATGCTCGGAGTTGCATAGGCTCGATTGTGGAAGATAAGCAATGAAGATGTGATGTTGGATTGAAGGAGTGCTTCCCTTTTTATAAGGGGCACCCACATCTGCTGTCGGTGCGTCGATACCATCGACAGTCCCGTCGATGGTATCGACGGCTGTTGGAATCCATGGCTCGCTGCAATCGACGGCTGTTGACGGCTCGATGTGGGGGCCCAGATCAGCTACGTGTCGATGGTAGCGACAGAGTGTTGATACCATCAACACTGTCCACGGATAGGCGTTGTGGACCGCTCGATGTAGACTTCGGATCGATGACGTGTCCATCGATACTATCGAATCCTTGTCGATAGTATCAACACCTGTATGTTTCTTTAATCCTCACGAAGTCTGGCCATTGTGATTTTGCTGTAGACATGTCGATACCATCAACCAATGTGTCGATGGTATCAAAAATACTGAGACATCCGGTCTGAATATCTCCTGAGATTTCGCTACCATCAATGACTTGTCGATACCATCAATGCATGTCCATCTTTTTGCATGTTCCCATATCGATACCATCGACGAGGCCATCGATAGTATCGACGGGATGAAGTTTTGGTAGAATTTTTCACTATTCCAATTTCGATACCATCGACCCCGACCATTTCCCAACCTGCACACTCAACAAACATATCAGGGTATCATTTTTAGAGACTAAGTGCTAAATTAATGAAAACTACCTAGGAATATGAAAAATTTCAAGAAATAACCATGTAAGTTGCCAAGGTTGGGTTGCCTCCCAACAAGCACCTCATTTAACATATTAGGCTAGACACAATCATGCTTCTCATTCCTCTTATAGTGTCATGAGTTTGATCTCATGCACTTTCCTTGCGTAGTCTTCCCCATAGTAGTGCTTCAGCCTCTGACCATTCACCAAGAATGTTCTTGCACCATCTCTCACCATGATGGCACCATGGGGTCGCACCTCCTCAACCACAAAGGGTCCACTCCACCGGGATTTCAATTTCTCAGGATGAAACTTACATCTCGAATTGAACAATAGCACACTATCATCCTTCTTGAAAACTTGCAATTGAATGTGGCGATCATGTATTTGCTTTGTCCTCTCCTTGTAGATCCTCGAGTTCTCGTATGCATTCATCCTTAGCTCGTCCAACTCGTTGAGCTCTAGCATCCGCTTTCTCCCTGCATCATCAATGTTCAGGTTTAGCTTCCTCAGCGCCCAATGCACCTTATGCTCTAACTCCACTGGCAAGTGACAAGCTCGCCCGTAAGCCAACCTAAAAGGCATGGTGCCTATTGATGTCTTAAATGCGGTCCTATATGCCCATAGTGCATACGGTAGTAGTGCGCTCCAATTTTTCCTGGAAGAGGCCACCGTGTGTTCCAAGATCTTCTTGATTTCCCTATTGGACACCTCCACTTGGCCTTGCGTCTGTGGGTGGTATGGGGTACCTACATTATGCTTGACCCCATATTTACTCAATAGGGCAGCAAATTTCTTGTTCGTGAAGTGGGTTTCGCCATCACTTATGACCATCTGTGGCACACCAAACCTACAAAAGATGTTCTCTTTCACGAACATGCACACTACCGTAGCGTCGTTAGTCCTTGTGGGTATTGCCTCTACCCACTTTGACACACAATCAACAACAAGCAAGATATATAAATTAGAATTGGAGGACACAAAGGGTCCCATAAAATCCATGCCCCACAAATCAAATACCTCAACTTCTTGAAACACATTGAGGGGCATTTCTTGCCGTTTTGAGATGTTACTTGCCCTTTGACATGAGTCACACCTCCTCACATAATCATAGGTGTCTCGGAAAAGTGTGGGCCAATAAAGGCCACTCTCTAATACTTTAGTCGTCGTCCTCGTGCTCGCATGATGACCGCCGGTGGGCAATGTATGACAGTGACTGAGCACACTCTCATATTCGCTCTCAGGTACACACCTGCATAAAATTCCATCCCTGCACTGTCTCAAAAGAATAGGGTCATCCCAAAAATAATATCTCAAAGAATGGAAAAACCTCTTTTTCTCTTGGTAAGTCCAATCATTCGGGAGTTCTTTGCTTGCAAGATAATTCACGATATGTGAAAACCATGGGTCCTTATATTGAATGGAAAGGATTTGCTCATCTAGGAAGGTCTCAGTAATGGGTATATTAGTATCTCTCTCATCTACCCACTCTAATCGAGACAAGTGGTCCGCAAACACATTCTCAATGCCCGCCTTATCCTTAATCTCAATGTCAAATTCTTGCAAGAGTAGGATCCACCTAATGAGTCTAGGCTTGGCATCTTTCTTTTCCATTAAGTACTTTATGGCGGCATGGTTCGTCCATACCACAACTTTAGACCCCACTAAATATTGCCTAAATTTTTTGAATGCAAAAACCACGGCAAGAAATTCTTTTTTTGTGGTGGTGTAATTAAGTTGGGCATCATTCAAAGTCTTAGAAGCATAGAAAATAACTGTGGGCTTATTCTCAAGGCGCTGCCCAAGAACGCCCCCCACGGAAAAATTGGATACATCACACATAAGCTCAAAGGGCTTACTCCAATCTAGCGTTTGAACAATCGGTGCGGAAATCAACTTTTGCTTGAGAACCTCAAAGGCATGCATACATTTGTCATTGAAATCAAAAACCGCATCCTTCTCAAGCAATTCCGATAATGGCTTAGCGATTTTAGAAAAATCCTTGATAAATCGGCGATAAAACCCCGCATGACCAAGGAAGCTCCTCACCCCTTTCACCGAGTTCAGTGGTGGCAGTTTGGAAATAACCTCAATCTTTACTAGATCTACCTCCAGTCCCTTGCTAGACACCTTGTGTCCAAGCACTATGCCTTCTCTAACCATCATGTGGCATTTTTCCCAATTGAGGACTAAATGTGTGTCCTCGCATCTTTGTAGAACCTTGTCTAGATTATATAAGCACTCATCAAAAGATGCACCGTAGATGGAAAAGTCATCCATAAAAACCTCTAGACAATGCTCTACCATATCAAAAATGATAGCAAGCATGCAGCACTGAAAAGTAGCTACTGCGTTGCACAAGCCGAACGGCATACGACGATATGCGAAAGTCCCATAAGGGCAAGTGAAGGTAGACTTCTCTTGGTCCTTAGGGTCTATGGAAATCTGGTTATAGCTGGAATAACCGTCTAAAAAGCAAAAGTGAGAGTGGTCAGTCAGCTGTTCTAAAATCTGATCAATGAATGGCAGGGGAAAATGATCTTTCAAAGTGGCAGAATTTAAACGACGGTAATCAATGCAAACATGCCACCCAGTTACCAATTGGGTGGTGACAGTCTCGTTTGAAAGATTTTGAGTTACCGTGATTCCCCCTTTTTTGGGACTACCTGTGTTGGGCTCACCCATGTAGAGTCTAAAATAGCATAGATGATGCCTGTACAGAGAAGCTTGATCACCTCCTTCTTGACGACCTCCATCATGATGGGGTTGAGGCGACGTTGAGTCTGAATCATAGGTTTAGCTCCTTCAATGAGCCAGATCTTGTGTTGGCAGAGAGTAGGGGTGATCCCCTTGATGTTAGAAATTGACCACCCGAATGCACCACAATGATTTTTCAATACAATCATCAACTGCTCTTCCTCAGCAGCACTCAAATATGTCGAAATGATCACCGATAGCTTTGGATCAAACGCTAAGAATGGGTATTTCAAGTGAGGGGGCAACAGCTTTAGCTCTAAATCCGGCGGACTGACCAAAGAAGATTGAAGCGGTGGTGGCAGCGGTCCTAGTTCTTCATAGTGCTTGGCATAGTAACAAGGAAGCACTCGAAGAATCTTCACACATTCTTGCAATTACGTGCTTCTCATCCAATCATCCATGATGTTGAACAAGAAAGATTCAAGAGGTAATTGTGGGTACAAGTCAAGCATGGAGACTGCTATAGCATCATCCTCAGTAGACGATGGGACTTCCTCTTCTTCATCATTGGGATAACCCACAACTTTAACAAGAGAAACCACTTTTGTTTGTTCCATGATGTCCACAGCAAGTGTTCCCTTATCTACCTTTGTCATGTCGTGAGCCATATCCAGAAACGGTTTCCCTAGACAAATGAAAACATTGTTATCAAAGTGTCTAATTTTTTTACACTGTCCTTGCTCCTATGATTGTGAGTCAGCTGGCATCTTTATTTAAAATCTATCATCTGCTATGCCCATAGTCAACCGACCTCTACCCATTTCCAGGATCATGTTAGTTGTAGCCTGGAAGGGTCTACCTAGAAGCAACTCATTTCCTCGCTCATCTTGCATTTCCATCACCACAAAATCTGTCAGAAATACAAATATGTCCACTTTGACCAGAACATCCTCATAAATCCCATAAGGCCTTACAACAGAATTATCCGCAAGCTGGATTGTCATGTTACTCTTCCGGGATTCTTTAAGACCAAGTTTCTTGAAAGTGGAGAGAGTCATCAAATTTATGCTCGCTCCCGAGTCACATAGTGCTTTGCTGAATTTCACCTTTCCAATGTAGCATGAAATATTGAAACAGCCCGGATCTTGTCGCTTTGGTGGCAATTTTCCCAAAATAAGGGCGCTGACCTGCTCCTTAAGCACTACCACCTCTGTGTCAGGAATCTTTATCTTCTTGGTAATTATATCCTTCAAGAACTTACCATGGGAGGGTATCTTCTCAATGGCCTCTAGTAAAGGAATGTTGACCGAAAGTTTCCTAAAGCCATCCGGGAACTTCTTGAACTGTGTGTCCACCTTCTTTGCTTTCAGACTATTTGGATAAGGAACTGGGATGGTCTATGCCCTCTGATGTGACGGCACATAAGGCGTCATCTTCTCTGTCTCTTTCTCTAGCAGTGGGCTCCTCCGTGGCCTTCTCTACTTCATCCTCCACTGTATCTGTGACTACGACATCCTCTGCGGCCTCACTTGTAGCTTCTGGCTGTGGTGTGCTTGGTTCATCGGCCTTGGAGTTTAAAATTTTCTTCCCAATCCTCAACAAAATTGCTTTGTCTTGGTGGTTTCCTCCTGGAACATCAGTATTCCCTGGAAAACCCTATTGTGCTGGCCTCTTCAAATTTGCAATTTTGGCTGCCATCTGTGCAATAGACGTCTCAAGCGTCCTCATATGTGCATCATGACTCTGCAAAGTCTGACTGAATTGGTTCATAAATTCTCCTTGAGATTTAATTTGTTTGCCAAAAGTGCTCATCAACTCTTGATTTTGCTTTATCACCTGGTTGAGCAACTCATTACTCTTATCTTCTGCAGTGGGTTGTGGCTTCTGATCCAGATCCTTTAGAAAGTTATTTGGATCCTTCCAAGAGAATTTCTTGTCCTTTCTCCATGAATAATCGTTATTCCTGTAGCCCTGCTATTGACGCATGAACTTAGCCTGTACCTCATCATCATATCCTTCATCATCTTTTCTAGCAGTCTCTTTGCTATCATGTCCATCTTCTCATTTAATTCTTTGATTGCCTTGGATTCCCCTGTGATTTTAACCTGCTATGGAGCATCTCTTTCACCCTAGGATTGCTTCTTAGCCATGTTCTTTAAAATTTCTCTACACTTTGAGCCTTTATTGTTCAGAAAGAAACATGTCCATGCTGAGTCCAAATTGCTCTTGTCGTGTTCATTAAGGGAAAAATAAAAGATCTTTGCCTAAGTTTCTAGATCCAGCCCATGATGTGGGCATTTCCGCAGCATAATATTGAATCGCTCCCAAGTCTCTGAGTATGTTTCACCTGCTTGTTGTTTGAAATTATGAATCCTCCTCAAGAGATCATTTGTCTTCTCGGGCGGGAAATATTGTTCAAATAAAACTTCAATCATCATGTCCCATGATTCCACATACTCATCATCAAGGTTGTAAAGCCATTCCCTTGCATTTCCTGCTAGATAAGATGGAAACAATTTCAGATAAATTGCCTCTTGTGGAAATCTATCCACTTTCACCATTTCACAATGTTCCACAAAGGTGATTATGTGGGCAAATGGGTCTTCATTCTTTAGCCCATGGAAAGCCTGCGACTTGACCAACTAGATCAGCCCTGGGTCAATCTTGTAACTAGGTATGTTGATAGCATGTTTCTTGATTGGCCCTTTCTACGCAGAGGAAGAAGAAGCTTTAATCTTTTCCCAAATGGTTTTCTCCTCAGCCATTGTGAAAGTCTCAAGTTCTTCTTCAATGTCTTTAGGTGGTATATTTATTCGCTCGTCTTCAGATCACGAAGACGGAACCTCAAGTGTCGACTGTGTGTAGTATGGACTACGCGTCTTCACCATGCACTAGTACCTGCAATGTGTAAAATCAAATAAGTACAATGCTAGACGAATAAAGAATCTGAAAGATAGACAATTAATCTCAATAATTAAAATTTTTTGAATAAAAAAAGTGGCCTAGAGTGGCCGCTAGCAGCACTCGTAGTGCCAAAAATTTCTGTTTCCCCGACAACGACGCCAAAAACTTGACACAATTTTACCGTGCGTATAACGCAAGTGCACGCGTCAATGTAATATCGGCCTTTGTGAGGTCCGAGTCGAACATAAGAAAACGTAATTATCGGTAGACTACTACTAATTGTTCGCAATAAGCTAGACTGATGGGAAAATTAAGTTTGATTTTGAAAAAGAAAATAAAAACAAAAGAAAACAAAGCAATCGATTAAATGGTTGGTTTAATCAATTCAAACGCAGTCTCTAGGATTTGTGGTTTCACCACGGGTTCTCATTGTACTAATTCCTATACAATTATCACAACTCATCTCTCATTCCGGATAGTGTCATATAGTTAGAATTGCTCGCTCCTGCGATACAATTCACTACCTTAATCTAGGTCGGTTCCACGCCAGTAGTAACCTATATCCTAGACTAGGTGCATGAAAAGAACATATCTCTGAGTTTCCACCATTAACCGTACATCGCCTTTTCCAAAGGATTTATTAGTTAATGTAATTATCACACCTTTTCAACAGTTAATTCTTCGTCAAAAGTAATTAAAGGTATTAGATTATCATTATGGTGATCAAGCACAATGATAGCAATAGAGAGAATGATATCATACCACGGATTTGAGAGATAAATAGTGATGAATTATGTAAAAAGAGTCATACAACGATTTCTCGAGCTACTTCCGGTCCTAGAGACAAGGGGGATTAGCCATGCATGTTCATATCAACATTACACATGGAGAAAAAGGAGAGAAACATGGAGAAACGAATGGAAATATGATGTAACCCCTGAAACAGAGAAAATATGGATGATCCTCGGTGCGAGGCGCACGTTCTGCAGCCTTCTGGCGGAAGAATCGTCCGTCTACGGCTCTGGGAACGTCTGGGGCGTAGCTCTGAGCTCCGTTCTTCGCTCTCCTTTCCTCCGGGACTCGTACAATGGAATAGAACCTCCCTCACTGTTCTGGGCCGTCTTTTCCTAGGTATAGGTACCACTTACGGCCGCCAAAAGAACGCAACCATCTAATTGGAGTTGTGCTGGATATTTTCCTGATCTGACGGCGTCGATACCATCGACGGGGTGTCGATGGTATCGACACCTTAGGGTACTGATGTTTTCTTCAATTTTTGGAAGCCACCTGATGGCATCTCAATACCATTGACCGTACCCGTCGATGGTATCGACGGGGTGACTTCTGGCACGTTGTTGCACTTTCGCGACCATCGACATTGGGTCGATGATATCAAACTATCTGCTTCCTCTCTGGCTTTGCTACTGTTTCTCTATCGATGCTATCGATGGACCGTCGATGGTATCGACGGGTCCAGGAATGCAAATTGCCTGAAATAAAGAGAGGAACACAAATCAAATATGAGAAATATGATAATTTATGCAAAACAATGTAAAACAAGATGAATTTGATGTAGGCAAGGATAATAGGCTAAAGGAATTGAATCATGCGATATTAACCACAAATATGACCAATAAGCGCATAAAATGAGTGTAAAACTAGCCTATAAAAGCGACTCAAAACCCCTGCATCAACTACAATGTACGTACATGTGAGGGATACCTTGCAATTTTCACATGTAGAGAGTGTTTCTTATTGTCTAGCATCATGAGAGAGAAAATGGTGATATGGGGCGCCTTGATTGAATTATAGTTGAATATGTGACATCATTAAGTAATATTAGGATTTCTATGGTTACTTGACATGGTGACTAAGTTAGGGTTGAGGGTTGTGACCACTACACCATTTGTGGTGAGGGTCGTGACAGAGAGACATGCTTAGGATGCATGGTCGCGGCCGAGACAACTTTGTGAAGGTGGGTTGAAACACCTTGTCTTCTAGTGTCTCGACCTATGCACACATGAGACCTAGGGTTTCAACCCTACAGTGTCTTGACCGAGACAAATACGGATAAAGTGTCTCAACTAAGATAAGAGGCCAACCAACCTTAGAGGTTGCGACACCTACTGGATAAATATGGACATTTCCATTTGTGCACGTGAGTGGAGGATAGGTTAATCCTTTGAAGAACATGTGTCCCTTGGTGATCCAATGTGTTGACACCTCAAAGATCTCTACCTCCTTCCTCCTTTGGATATATAACCCCTTTCTTTCCTTGCAAGCAAATCTTTTTGGCTACACACATCTTCATCTACCTTGAGATCATCTTGGAACTTCAGGATCAAGAAGGATAAAAGCTTGAACCTTGGGTGGCCAATCCTTTGTGCATGTTGAAGATCTTGTGCTAGGGTTAACTTTTGGTGGTGATTCTTGGATAATCGACTCTTGGTAAGTGATCTTCTTCTCTATATCATGTTCTCTTTTTCTGGAACCATCATCTGCTTCCTCCTCCTTTTCTGTGGATCCTTCATGATGGTTATCTTGGAGATCTCTTCTTCATAAAGATCATAGGTTAGGTTTATCACGGTGAAGTCGAGTGAAAGATGATCATTTCTCTATTCCTTTTCTTTTTGGTTCAGCCAAGATCTATTTTTCCCTTTTCCTAGAGCCCTTATGATCATAGTTTTCTTCTTCTTGGAGGTGATCCTTTGGTCGAAGAGTGGAAGCTTAGTTGAAGCTTTTGGAGCTTCCAGTCTAAGAACCGCAATCACCACTATTACTACGAGAGTTTATTATGACTACCATTACATGGTCTCCATGTATCACTCTCAAGGTGGGTCTGTCTGATACATTATTCTCTAACATGTACCTATGTGTTTGGTTTGATATCACATATCATGACTAATGAGATTTTATCATCAACCAACACACCTCTAGTCTTATGTATTATTATTGTCTATTTTGCTTTCATAGTAATATTCGACTAGGGACATAACAAGAATGATCGCACTCTTATCATACATATAATCTCATTGTTCAGGTGTTGAACATGAAGACATATGTCATTGAGTATCATCATTGTTTAGACATCTACTATGTCTGTGTCATCATCTCATGATAAAGACACACATAATAGATGCAATTAAATTTATCATCATCAAATCAAGTATATGATGCCCCATTACAATCATCATATGATTGGCTCTCTAGGCATACATACCAATAGACTTCGACTAACAATTAGGGCCAATCACCCAAGAATCTTATTCCAAGTGATCTTAACATGTCCATCATATTTTTGCTACACAAGTACTTTTATAGAAGGTTAGCAGTGTTTGCTTCTAGTTGGTAATTTGCAAGTCTCACATATCCTCGTTATATGACTTCTCGTATGAGATGGAATTGTTGTAGTATGCTCTCTGAGATTCCTTGTCTATCCAATAGCTTCATTGTTGTCACAATAGTTCTACTGTGTCATCAACGGTTGGAACCTCTCATAAGATCATCCAAGTGAACTTCTTGGTCCGTACTTTTATCCTATGTTGTTCTCAAAATGGTAAGGTACTCGACAAATAACTGTCTCTTGCTCGGAACTTTTCCAACTTATAGTTCTCTTTTTTAAGGTTAAACATAATTTTTTATTGCGATCGTTAATTTTCAATTTTAGAAGCTTACATTGGTGTAACCATTTACACACAACTATTCCTTATTACCATAACCAAGGAACTAATCCTATTAGTGTTTCTCAAGTACTTCAGGATATTCTTTATGGTAGTCTAGTAACCTTCACTAGGATTTGAGAAATATCTTCTTGTCATATCCAATACATACGAGACAACGGGATGAGTACATAACATGGCATACATGATAGATCCAATTGCAAATGCATATGACATGTTACTCATATTTTTTCCATTCTTTAAAAAAAATAAGACACTAGGCTCTTGAGAGAGTAATCCCATGGAACATGAACAAATTTTCTCTCATTGAGTCATGCATGTTGAACGCATTCAGCATCTTATCAATGTATGTGATCTTACTAGGTCAAGAAGCATTCTATATCTATCCCTATAGATCTTGATTCCTACCATATAGGATGCTTTGCCCAAACCCTTCACAGAGAAGGTATTTTCCTAGCCATATTTTAATATTTTTAGTATAAGGATGTTATTCCCCATCATTATGTGGAATATAAATATGCTCCCATTAAATTATTATAATCACATATTCCATCTTCATTTTGACTAAAGTCAAACTCTTTGATTATCTTGTCAAATTGAAGATTCCAACTCTGAGATGCTTGCTTCAATCTATAGATTGTCCTTTGTATCTTGTGGACTTTATTTGCAATAACTTGATTTATAAAACCTTTTAGGTGTGTCACGCACACATCCTCTACAATATTCTTATTAAGGAATGTGGTTTAACATCCATTTGTCAAATCCCATCATCTTAGCAAGCTGCAATGGCAAGCATTATCCTGAGGGGTTTAACCATGGCAACTGGTGGAAAAAAATCATCATGTTCAACACTCTGAACTAGTCTAAAATCATTTGCAACCAATTTGCTCTTATAGGTTTGTACGCTACCATCCATGTCAGTCTTGTTCTTCACGACCCAATTACACCCTATGAGTTTTACCCCTTCAGGTGGATCCACCAAGGTCATACCTTGTTGGTGTACATGGAGTCCATCTTTGATCTCATGGTCTCTAGTCATTTCTCATATTATGGTGCCCAATAGCTTCTAGATAGGTTTTTGGCTCATCATCATCTTATGACCAACTCACCACCTTTCTGAGTTATAAGATATCATAATTTTTCAAGATCGAGGTGTATTCTATTAGATCTACAAGTTTTGTGTTACATAAGGAACTTAAGACTCTATAACCATTTGTGATTCTGATGCAGCCCTATTTTAGGGTTCCATCTTGTGTCTTTTTGTACTTTTATCACATTTACACATTGTTAGAATGCAAGGTATTCCCCTAACATGTGATTTCATCTCAAATGCACTAATGGCTGCTTTTTGTGTGTTTTTAGGGTTTTTGTACATACATTGGATGTAAAGGAGAGAGAAGGAAGGATCCTTGGGTTTCTACACCCCAGGATTGGACCCAGATCTTTCCCAAGCATCCCTTAAATAGATGAAAATTGGTCCAAGGTAAAAACCAACCATTTGAAGGAGCTTAGAACAAAGTCGAGCAGTTGAGCCCTCACCACGGGCCGTGGTACTCCACGACGGTTGTGGTCGCATCACCAACAATCATAGTAGCAATGCCAAGGAAGCCAAGGAATCACCATGCTCGTGGCCACCAAAATGGACGTGGCGTTGAAGATTCACCTCGCCTGTGGCAGCTACCATGATCGTGGCACATCCACAATGACCTCCTTCAGTAAAACGGCTATGGTCGTCCCCACCAGCATGGTCATGCTTTGTGCCATGCATGTGCCACCCTCCACTCACCACAGCCGTGGCGCCCAAAACGGTCATGGCCACTGACCCTCCAAGGTTCCACCTCCACCTTCCATTGTACCCTTATTCACCTCGCTCGTGCCCATCCACCACGACCGAGATGACCCCCATCCACCATAGTCATGGTGACCACCATGGTCGTGGTGACTACCCAACCCTGACCT
Organism: Alisma plantago-aquatica; assembly: GCA_963693085.1. Taxonomy (NCBI): domain Eukaryota; kingdom Viridiplantae; phylum Streptophyta; class Magnoliopsida; order Alismatales; family Alismataceae; genus Alisma; species Alisma plantago-aquatica. The sequence continues at coordinate 263,955,176 of OY856411.1, forward strand.
ATTTTTCCACTAAATTTCCAACATTGCCCCCACTTATTCTAGTGCTTCCCACCACCTATATATACTAGAGTGGCGGTCATAGCACGAAGGTTAGCATTCATTACATCACCCCTTAGAATTCAAGATATCTCACGTACCTTCATCCACCCCTACTCCATTTCCACCTTCCGCTACCTCAAAAACCTAGTTTTTTAGGGTTTCCATCACAAAACCCCATACTTCCATGCCATCCATCCACCTTGGAGGAGGGAGTTTGTGCTACAGTAGCTAGGAGGTGAAGAAGGAGGAGTCTTCATCACGTTCTGTCCCCAAACTCCTCTACTGCTTTCTCTTCTTTTTCTTATTTTGTGTCTAGCTAAGCCCCCTTGGTGGGTTGTTTGGGGGTAAAATGATACTTTGATACCATGTTGGGGGAACTTATCTTGTAAAACTCTATATTTTCATTCCATGATGATTGCTTTCTACTTATATCTTACTTCCCATGTTTCTACTTGTGGTTTTTTGCCTTAAAATAGGAATTGCTTGTGATTTTATGCTTGAAACCACCTAAGTCTAGGAAAAGATAGCATAGGTGAGGCTATTCTGGGATTTTCTCCTAGGTCCAGCTAGTGGATCCCTAGCTAGCACCCCATCTTCCCACAGATATTTCCCTTCTCCTACTCCTAGGTGTGAGATCTAAGTAGCTAGTATGATTGCTTAGTGTAATTGCCTAGGGAGTTTGCTAAAAACTAGAAGGTGAGTAATGTGAAGTGAAATACCCTTACTTGTACTCCCCATTCCTACCTTTGGCTCCCAATTACACTACACATTCCTATCCTAGAAATCTAGATTAGTCAATTGAAATCCCACCTAATGTTGATCCAATTGAGCCTTGTGAGGCCAGATAAGGTGTGCAAGGGTGTAGTTCCCCTTCGCACACTCTATTCTATCCATGGACAACCAATAGTATAGGGTGATTTCTTTGTATTTGACTACTTTTTTGGTTTAGCAATCTAGAATGAATTGTTAGGTTTTGCATGATATGTTCCGTCCAGCTAATATCTTTGTAAAAATCCCCAAACGGGCACTCTTCCCATATTTGCTTAAAACTCATCTTGTTTTCTTGCTAGTTCATGCTTAGTTGCTTAGTTTAATTGCTCCTTAGATTAATTGCTTAGTGTCAATAGTTAATCCATGTTAGGTTAGTTATTGCTTCTTTATGTTTGTTCAATCTAGTTAGTGGTAGTTTAGAGTTCTCATTGCTTTGATGCCTTAATTGTTAGTCTAGAGTAGTTTTGTGCTCTTACTCGAGTAGTTGCTTTCTTTGTCATTAGAACTTCTTGATTAGGGTTAAACTAGGGTTTTTGCTTATCTTATTTCCTTTCTTTTTCAATTTCTTGCATCTTAGTGTAACCAAACCAAATCAATATCAAACCCTAAAAACCCTACTCTCTACTTTAGGAACATAGCCCACACTAACCTAGATCTAGTGCCCCCTCTCTCTCCTTGAGGATTGATCCTTATCTTGTCACTTGCCTATACTACAGCACAACCTTATGCGCTTGTGGGTGAAGTGTGATTGGTCTAAGTGAGTGTGTAACACTAGGTCTTTATAAATATCAAAAGATCCAAGTGCATTCGAGCCTTAAGTCGCATCTAATCAAACCCGATTGGTTAGGTGCAACACAAGGCAAGGAAAAATGCATCATATTCTCATTGTTCCCATCGTATCTCTTTAGGTTCAATGTTTTCTTGTTGGACTCGAACTTTTTGAGTTCCATTGTTCTCCCACTGATTCCTTTAGAATTAAATTCCTCTTAAGAAATTCAGTCATCCTGGCAACAAACACTTTTGTTGTCGGATTGGAACATAAAAGTAGTGTTCAACAAATAATATTTATGTGATTTATGGAGAAAATTTTTAAGAAAATAGTATTCTTACACAAGCTTTCAATCCAAATCTTTATAAAAGACATATTGGCACACCTCTCATGCAATATCTCATATGGTGTCTTTTGAACCATTTTAGACTATACATTGTTTTAGTGTAAAGCATGTGCCAAAAAGAAAATTGGAAGATTAGTTAGTTTTATTGATAATTGCACCATTAAAGTACAAGGTGTGATAGCTTCTCTGTTTCAGGTGGAGTTTATTGTGATACACTATCACGGTCTCTGATAAGGTCCTCAAACTCTTAGATTAAAATATTTCAACATTGATCATATCGAAGTGTCTTAATACTTTTACCAAGCTTGTTACGTACTTTATTCATGATCTCCTTGAACACTTCAAGAGATTCAAACATTCATTAAATACAATCTACCATATCTATTGGGATCATCATTAAATATAATGAGGTACTTGTAATTACTTCTATCATTTATTTTAAAAGGTCTACATACATCAATATGTATGAGTCCTAATAGAATACTCACTCTTCCACTACATTTAGTGAAAGGTGCTTTTGTCATACTACCCAATAAATAAGACTTGCATATCTCTATTTTTTTATTAACCAAAAGAGTCTAGACAGACATAATTATGGATTCTAGAAATGTATTTCTCATTTATGTGCTTTAGATGACAATGCTATAAGTATTCATTGTTTTAGTCATTGAGTCATTCAGCATATATGTCGCACATATTTGTTTTCAGAACTATCAAGTATAGACTATGAGACATAGGACATAGTCATTCAAAATCTTTTCTTTTAAAATAAAACATCAATTTATTCATAATATTCTTGTCTATACAAAATACATAATGCTTTCATCAATGGCAGGTACATAATAGCAATTCACTAATTCTATTACATGCCCATCAGGCTGAATGACATATTCAAACTGTAGTGGCAAAAACTCTTACTTCGTACAATTCTAGCTTACTTTTTCTTGGGTCCTGAAGTGGATATCTCTATCTCCTTCTTCCTGAATTCCTCTATGTAAAGAGGGCAGTTTCTTTTCTAATGTCCAGGCTGGTGATAGTGGTGGCACTTTCCTTATTCACTCCTCCCTTAGCTTTCAGTGCAAAAGACTTTTGTTGTTGGCTAGCTTTAGAACTCTTCTTAGCTTTGCCTTTGCCCATGGACTTTCCTCTATTGATCATCATCGCATATTTGGGTTTGTCCTTTTTCATTTGCGTTTCATCTATCCTCAACATGTCAAGTAATTCTGACAATGGCTTGTCAAAATCATTCATGATAAATTGGTTATATGATTCTGAAGTGACTGTAGAATCACATTTGTAACCAACTCTTGGCCTAAGGAAAATTTTAGTCTTGCAAGGTTCTCCACATACTCAATCAACTTGAGTGTATGGGGACCTACTAGATCTCCTTCAGTCATATTGTACTTGAACGTCTTTGGGACATCATATCTCTCTTGTCTTGTCTGATCTTGGTATATATTCTTAAGATGTGTTACCATCTCAATAACATCAATGTTCTCATGTTGTCGTTGTAACTCATAGTTCATTGAACACAGCATCAGGCACTTGACATCCACTGCATCTTCAGAGTGCTTCTTGTAAGCATCCATGTCAGCCTTACGCGTGGTGCAAGTGAGTTCATCTGGCTCCGGTGTCTCCAGGACATAGAGTTTGCGCTCTTAAGTGAGAACGATTCTCAACTTACAAAACCAATCATGAAAGTTGTTCCCACTAGCTTGTCCCCAAGGAATGATCGCAAAGAAAATATGTTTGAATAGGATAATCTGAATCAAATAGAGGATGAGGAATAAAATAGGGTGCTTCGCCTAAACCCTTCACAGAGAATATATTTTCTAGCCTGGTTTTAATAATTTATAGTATGAGGATGTTATTCCCAATTGTTGTAATTGAGGTAGATAATGGAAATCAGATATAGGATGAGGAATCAACATTTTGACAAATACATTGTAGCAGACAGCTACGTTAGTTGAGATGATATAAATCGTCCCAGCTATAGAGAACATGTCTAGTGATGAAAGTGATCATTCATGGTTTCCATCGTTGCAGACCATTGATTCAACAAACAAAGGGATCGGGAAGCAAATGCTCCTATGATGATGTGGCATGGAGAACCATCGATATAGGTGGCGCAGTCAGAGTAACAACATTGCATGGCGTCGAGATGTGCATCTGTAGGCCGGAGAAGAAGGATGGAGGGGAAGTCGGGCAATGGCGACACAATTCCAATGTACCATAGTGAATTGGTTTTCCACATCGATATGAATCTACATTCAACCAAGTGTGTAGAGTTGAAAATCACTACACAGTTGGAAATCATACTTTCGTTTACATCCCTACCAGACAGGCCCTAACAACAAAAAGACAATTTTCTAATGTTTTTGTGTAAGATATAGCACACATGAAAGACTGACCACCAAAAAAATCATCGTTCAAATATTTTAAAACCACTTAATCACATACATTTTTCAAAGTAAAATTTTCTAATGTATGATTCAAACTCTCTCATGTATGATTATGTTAAAGATACTAAAATTAGTATTAGTACAACAAATTGTTTTCGATAAAGAAAATTAGATAATACAATAGAAGTGGATTTACTTTCCCCATTTTTCTTGCTCAGATATCAACTTTTGTTGAATATGTTTGACCTTAGACTGAAACTCCTTAACAATTAATTTGTGCGCCATTGTAATTATTGTAAGTAATAGTAAAGCATTATATTTATTTTATTATTAATACTTTAGCTAAACAGGTCACCCAAAGGATGCCCTAGGACTACCTATGAAACCCGCCAGCTAAAAAGTGAACATGATTTGGACAAGTATTATTTATACCCAATTTAACCGGGTTCGACCAATGAGTGTTCATGAATTCTACTTCCAATGACGCACCAAGGTACTAGAGGGTGGGGAAGCGCGTTGTGCAAACGTAACTATAGTAGTAGAGTTTATCACCGTGGTACCTACGTTAATCCAAACAGAAGGTTATGTAAAAAATGAAATCTTAGAAACGTCATGATTTATCTGACAAAGATTTAAAATGACATGTATTGGAATGAAATTAATACTAAATAACATTATATCCCCTCGGTGCGACCCTGATAATCTCCAGCTGGATAATAACTCAATTGGCACGGTGCAATGTTAGTTTAGATCAAACAAGGTACACCAGTACTGGACTACTCACCATATAATCACACTGTTGAAATCTGTAATATGACTACTTCGATACTTTGACTCCCAAACAAAGAAATATCATTCAACACTGGACACCAGAGTCAAGATCACCACCATCACCCGACGGTACAGGAAAATTCGAAATATAAAACGTGTTGCTAAACTGCCAGGGAAAACACAAAATTTTAGTTTTTTTTTTTTTTTGAATAATACATTTTGCCAACCACAGTTGGCCACCCAGGAATTAAGTAGTCTTTCAAAAGTAACACATCTCATGAAAACAGTAACCGCACGCCCACAACTATACACATGAGGTATCTTCAGCCTTCAAAGTTTACGCAAAGAAAAACACTTTAATAAAGATGGCAAGAGCAAATTGCAACAAGAAGGCGCTCACCACCACCACCATAAGATCATCCCCCATAGCATAGGGTTTCAAATTCATTGCAATGAATGATGCTGATGAAGCTCCAGCTATTAGAATGATGATCCACCTTAATAATGCAACAGGGATAACCAACAGCACCTGAAAATTAAAACCAGGTGTTAATTAATTCAACAGTCAAAAATCACATAAATTCCCTGCTGGTGTACGTGAGACAACTGCTAAATGAAAGAGGCACACTTACTGAGGTAGGAAGGAAGATGAAGAGAGAGTAGCCCCACATGCACCAGAGGCGTATGACACTGGAGTTTGACCCAAAATATTGTAGCAAGAAGTAAAATGCTGCAGGCGTGATTGCTAGATAGGCATAAACAATGCATGCAGCCCAGTTAACATAGTTGACATCAAAGTTCCAAGAGATGCTTGGGTCAGTTCTTTTCTTCATTAGGTAGGTTGCACAGTTCCCAAATGCAGCCAGGATGAAAACTAAAGTAGTAGAAATCCAAACAGGACCATACCTGAAAGAGCAAGCTAGCTGTTAAGGAGTACGCCACTATTAGGTGTGTACTCTCACTATATAGTAATCAAATTCAAAACTGCTAGAACTAATCTCTTATGGCAAAAGGCGTTTGTGACGGTAGGTCATGTACCCTTCCCAAGTTTCATGTACATCCAAAACTAATATACCCAGTGAGTATATTAAGTGATCTGTCGGATAAAAGAAACAATAAAACTATGAATTGCTTACAAATCAGGGTTTGCGTCAATTTTTCCAGCAAAGTTTCCATGGTAAGGTGATACTGAGCACATGATTCTATCGAAAACTACATCAGTATCCACGTTGAAATAGGGTGAGTATGATGAAACGCTGAATACACCCCTCCAGCTTGTTGGTGCTTGGACATCTTCTGAACAATGAAAAAAGGATACAGCTCAGTTATACTGTAGCACTTTATTCCTAAATGATATATACAGAAAATTAAAACTTGGGAGAATGTGACAAGTTATGCACTAGGTGAAAAATAAATATTTGACAAAAAGGAGATCATTACATAAGAATCAAGAATTTGATCAGCCGAACATACAGCAACTCAGAGTGGATGGTCAAGTCCAGAGCTCAACGTGATAAGGGTGTCATGATCCACTTCCCTCCCACAAGCTTTGGAACCCCATACCAAAATCAACATAAATTATCAATGTTTAAGTTTCAATTTTGAATATTTTATATATTTATACAAAATGCGCAGAAAAGACTTTGTTTAGGGCTAAAATAGACGAGCCAGCTGCCCTAATTGTTTGTCATCTAGTCAAGACCTCTAAACTTACTCAACCAAGTCATTTAGAGATAAATTCGAAGAATATCTTAAAGATTAGGCATCCAGTTGACTTTTCATGAAAAATGTGATTGAGTCTTGCTATTATACTATAATTATATGTCTCAAACCTAAAAGAACAAATAATAGATTATCAAGAGATTCAACTATCATATTCCAGAATACTTGCAACGGATTTTCTTGAAGTGTTCAGAACTAAAATTATGCTTTTTGGCTCTATGTGCATGAGTATATATAAAAATAAAGTGTGTTCTTTTGCTTCTCGCTCTAACCATTTTATTGTCTTTGAAGTAATAATGATTGTTTCATTTTACAAGTCTTTCTTCACCATTATATATGATGAACAAAGTGAGAACAAATGGTCTCTAGATTTATGCAAGTCTTATATCGTAATATCAAGAATTTTATATGACATAGTGCTTATATTGCGCATCATTGTATTTTTTCTCTAGGCCCTGTGATCATTTTTGGAGTCAACTCGTCAAAAACTAAACAGAGTTTAGAATTGGGGCTTGAAGCTCTAAAACTCGTTGCTACATCATAGATGCCATTTATGAAGTTCTTCCTTCATCCTTTTTATGCACGGTGTAAACATCTATTAGCAATTTAGCATCCTGCATGAAGCTTTCTAATACCATAAGAGTGACAGGAATATCTTCTTCCATTTCTTCATACTTCTCTATCAGACTACACGAAATTCGGATAATGTCTCCACAGGGGATTCAAGTCAAAGCAAACTGAAAGAGGTCCCGACATATTTCAAACAATTCCCAATATAGCCGCTCGTTAGTTTGGTTTAGATTCAAAAATTTTCAAACCCACTAGGTATTGTCTGGGTTTCAGTTTAGCTTGGTTAAAAAAGAACAATTGTAGCTGAAGAAATCAACAAAGTGATGCTAAACGTAAATATGCAGTCATGTCTCTAATGAGTATTCATGTTATCAGCCACAATTGTAATATTTTATATCGAACCTAAACCTGTCATTAAATTTTTTTATAGTGAACCTCTTCCAACCCCGCATATGTATGTGTGCATAATCATAGACTTGAAGACGTGAAACATAACAAAAAAAACCTTGTGATTTTTATAAAATGATTTCGAGTTATTTTATATTTTTCTATAACATTTTTTCATATTTTTCCAAGTATTTGTGACTGAATGCATAGCCAGTCCCAAGCCCAAATAAAGAAGGGCAGTGTCCAAACCAACTACAAGAGTTACAAACTTCATCAAAATCATGACAACAACAATCTTAGTCAGTCCCAACATTGCTACGATAGAGAGTTTGGTTGTTTTTGGAGCAAATTTGCAAACAGACAAAGCTAATGCAGAGCAACGACAAACTCACATGGTGTATTCTGATCCATGAGATATGTGTTTATTGATTGTCAGACTTATAAACCACGATCTAGGGGAATGATTCAATGATGCTGTCACCGAGGGAAATTTTGATCTATGCTGGATTCTGATCCCTGAAGCTTGAAAGGTGGATATGGGGTTAGGTCTCCCTTGCACCAAAGAGTTGGTTCATCTTGTTGAATTAGGTATTACTCAAATTCAGGATCCTTAACGTGAGTGGTTGTGCTTGAGCTCTGATTTCCACACTATGGAAGCTCAGAAGAGGCTACGATCCTATAACTCTGGGAGACCTGGTGCAAGGGATAGATAAATTTAGAGCTAGCGCAATGCACGAGTAACACAAACCACAACAATAACCAAACAAATCTCAGACATAATCTAGGTTTTGAGAAGTGTGAAGCAGGGAGTGTGACCAAATCTCCCTGAGCACTTCAGAATCAACAAGACACTAAAGCAAATGCTTTCTTAAAAACAGACAGTGTAGCAAAAATGTGTAGACATTACATTTTAGTTACACAACAAAACCGAAATACTGAATAATTAAGCAGGAGTGATTCTATTAGATTAAGGTAGCTAACAGTATATATGCAAATATTAGTACTTATTGCAGTCTTATGAGTTTATAACCAAAAAACACACTATGTTACTGATATATATTTAGCTTGTTAATTAATTAGTATAAAAGTAATTCAGTAATTTGACTAGATTAGGGTATCTTGTAACAGCAAAAATTAAAAATATCAGTTATCAAATATACTATAATTTTTATTGTACAATGTAAGTACGCACTTATACTATAGTCTATATGATTTACATATTACTCTAACTAATCTCTGGTACTCTCATATACTTATATAATACTTTTATGTAGTATTTACAAGAGATTACATAATACTTGCACACAGTGAAATTCATGTAGAACCATATTGTATGTCAGTAGTTCTCTCTATATATTTCCTGTATACAGCTATGTATCAAATTATTAATCAATATTGCTCTATACATCTCTTAATAAGATATTGTATGTTAGTAGCATACTTGTATAGGCGGCCAGGTGGCCAGGCATTCCAGGGGGACGCCCAGACAGCCTAGGCGCCCAGGTAGAGGCCCGGGCGTTTCCAGGCATTTTTATATATTTTTTATTTTAACAAATATATGTAAATTTTTTGAAAAACACTATCCTTAGTTCCTTACACAGATAAATATACATGATAAATATGCAATCAATGTGCTAGCATTGTATGAAGAAAGCAACAAAATCATTAGATATGGATTGAATTGTGGAAGTTTTACCTAAACAAAATTCATATAGAAATCTGAAAGCTAAACATGTATTATGTTTGTAACCAAAACATGTCTAATACTACTATGTAGAATTTAGGCTAATTCAAAACTAACAAGACCTAAACTAGAACTGATTGGCCCTAATTTAACTCATTTGATCCAAATTTGATCAAATTTGACCTATTTTACCCTAATTTTTGCCTAAACCAGACCTAATTTTGTATCATGACCTAATTCATCCCAATTTCCATAAATTTTCCATACATTCACCTAAATAAGACAAAATTTGGCCAAATAAGACTTAGTCATCCAATTTAGAACAATTTCCCCCAAATCATACTTGTTTCCCCTAAATTAGACCTAATGTGCCCAATTTTGACATGATTTGGCCTAAATAAAACCTAATTTTGTATATTATGATCTAATCAGACCTAATTTCCCCCAAATTTTTCCTATATTGACCAAAACAATATCTAATTTGACCAAATTAGACCTAATCTCACCATATCAGAAAATTTCCCCAAAATCAGACTTGTTTTCCCCAAATTAGACCTAATCTGCTCAAATTTGACATAATTTGGTCTAAAATCAAACCTAATTTGCATAACATGACCAAATCAAACCTAACCCTAAATTTCCCTATATTAATCTAAACGAGGCCTTACATGACCAAATCAGACCTAATTCCCCCAAATTAGACCTAATTCCCCCAAAATCAGGCATGTATTCCCCCAAATCAGACCCAATTTACCCTAAATTGACCCCGTCTGGAATAAATCAGACCCAATTTTACCATAAAATGACTGAATTTGATCAAATTCAGATCTAATTTATGCTAAATTAGCCTTGAATTGGCTTAATTTGGGCCTCAAAAGGCCTTAGGCAACAACTTAGGTCAATTAGGGGTTGGGCGCCCAGTTTGAGGCGAGTTGACTTAAGCCTCGGCAGGCACCCGAACAACTCATGTTAGTAGTTCTCTGTATGTTTCTTGTGTATTGCTGTATGAAATTATTAATCAATATTGCTCTCTACATTTGTTAATAAGATATTTATGTCAGTCCCATTCTCTCCACTTCTCTCAACAAGATATATTGATTTAGTACTACTCCCTACTTCTTCTAATAAGATCACTATATTGCAATGTACTGATATGTATGACACTATGATTACTGGACTGCTTGGATAAGTTGTTATACTACTATGCAACTTGAGTTCAATAGATGTTTATTTGAGATCAATAGTTCTCGCTACATATTGTTTCTTTCCTCATGTGGGGTTGCATCTAGCAACAGGGAAGTGATCAAAGTGTGGTCAAATCTAGTGACCATGGATGGAAGTACTGCACACTTCCCGGTCCATCTAAGAGAGAAAGGATCAAATGCAAGTACATGATCATTTATCAACTAGCAAAATATTCAGATTCAGGTAACATTTGGCAATGAAACGTGGTGATGTTGATGCATGTAAGGGTATCCCGCCAGAGGTGAAGCGAGAAATAACGGATTACATAGATAATTTTTTTAGAAGAACGAGAGGGCACAAGAATTAAAGGGTTTAAGGAGTGAGGTAGACATGAATAAACGTGATGAGTCACCTGACATGGTTGACATTGGATATAGAGAGAAGAAGGCCAAGGTTAGCAAAAACCTTGATCTATGTGTTTTAAGAAACCCAGAGGATATTGTAAATGAATAGATTACTTCCAATTGACTGACAATTAAAGATAAGTTGGGAAAGGAAAGAAGGAACAAGGCATGACAATACATAGCGCCATGATTTTATGAAGTCGATAAAGTTAGTTACAACTTGTTTTGCTTTCTAACCTATGACTAGTTGACTATAATCAGTATTTCCATTAATTGATTATGTTCAATGGTAATAGAAATCTCTATGAACTTTGTGAATCATAAGAGCTTCCAGGTAATGATGGAAGCAAGGTTGTCAGAACCGAACCGGTGAGGCTTCTGGTTCTCGGTTCACTGGTTCAACCAGTGGTTGAACCGGTTCAACCGGTGACGTCAGCATGGCACCATAAATTATTTTTATAACTTTATAATATATGAAAAGTCAAGGAAAAAGTAAGCAAATCTAGGAGTATATCAAAAACTAGCATGGAAATGACAATAATTCAATTTGAAAGTGCATTTCCCGTGTCAAATTATCAAGTAATCAAATAAACTTTCATTAACATGAGGAGATACCACGGTATAATTGGCATAAGGATATTGGAAACCTTATAGGAATATAAATATAGACAGTAGCACTAGGCTTTTGTATAGTCATTGACCTGGCAGGACGGTAGGAATATGTTAAAGAATGAGAAAAGGTAGGTAGAATATTTTAACTATATGGAAATTACTAGGGGACTCGATGAAGAAGAGAGGTACCGGAGCAATTGCAAGAGGAAGAATACAACAAAAGAAGGCAGCAGCAAGTAGCAACAAAAACAGAAGCAAATGCTACAGCAAACTATTGAAAAAACATGAAAAGGAGGATAAGGAGGAAGATAAGGAAGAGGAGGAATAGGGAAAAGGGAGGAGGGTATAGCATGTACCTGCAGCAACAACAAAATTCAGCAAAAAATACATCAAATCATTGGTTAGTCAGACTCGGCCGGTTCAGTAAAAATCGGACCGGTTCACTGGTTCGACCGGTCAGTTCACCGGTTCTTGACCGGTTCAAAGGGATTTCCGGGTTTGGGGCCAAACCGAACCGGTATAGGCACCGGTTCCCGGTTCAACCGGTTGAACCGACCGGTTCGGTTCGGTTCTGATAACTATGGATGGAAGCTATAGGCCAATATGGAGCTAATTTGAAGGGACCCTCTTACTATGAATTGAAGGAGCCCTTACTCATGAAGGAGGTTGAAGCGACAAAGGATTTGCTTAAACAACATAAGGAAGAATGGAAAAGAAGTGGTTGCTCAGTGATGACATATGCTTGGATGGATAAGCACAACAGAAGCATCATGAACATTTGTGTTGACAGTCAATTAGGGACTTATTTTCTTAAGGTTGTTGATTGTTCAGGTGAGGTGCACAACACTGAGTACATCTTTAATCTTGTTGATGTTGCAGTTGAGGAGGTAGGAGAAGAAAACCTTGTGCAGGTGGTAAGTGACAATGCGCCAGTCAACCCTGCAGCGGGTCGACTACTTCAGGAGAAGCAGCCAAAAATCTTTTGGACTCCATGTGCGGTCCATTGCATTGACTTGATGTTGGGGGCCATCAGGAGGTTGTCTAGGGTGAATAATGTTATCAAAAAGGTGAATGCACTCACAATATTATTATATATCCATCGTATTAAGTATAATAAGACGCTTCCTAGGGTGTGACGAGGTCAGTACAGGTGTCACTAGATTTGCTACAGCATTTCTGAGCTTGGAAAGTCTCCTAAAAAATATGACTATACTTAGGAAGATTTTTGTCTACGATGGTTTGGTTAACTGCAAATTCTCTAAGACATCAAAGAGAATTAGAACTACTACAACAATAGAGGCATCATAATTTTGGAAAGGAGTTCAATTGGTGCAAAGATTTTCAAACCTTTGGTGGCAGTTTTACGAACAGTTGATTCTGAAAGAGTCCTTATTATGGGCTTCATACATTCAGGTTTGCTGAACGCACTGGATATGATTGACAAAAAACTTGGCGATGATGAGCCACTTCATAAGCAGGTGCTTAAAATAGATTGGAGATAAATGGGACGACAGGCTAAATCACCTTATATGTTGTAGGTAAATATTTTGTTACCTTACCTATGTGGATGAATGTACAAGAGACAAAACACTTATTAAGTTTAACATTTCTAGGGCTGGCAATCGGTCGGGTCAGATCGGGTTCTAACCCGTAAAGTGAATTTTAGGTCTAGATCGGGTTTGTACAACAACGAATATGCAATCTGCAAAATTGTGAGATATTTGATATTATAATTATTTATAGGACATGCAAAAAATGTTATAAAGCATCAATATTTGATAAAAAAAATTATAAATTTCACCAAAAGGCGCATTTTGGGTCATTTTGAGTTACTTTGGCTTGAATCGGTAGGGTTCGGCTTATGTGGGTCCCTTCAAACTAAAATTTGCACACAAGGCTGAAATTTAGTTTGGAGCCGAATCAGCATGTGCCGGTTTAATTCGGGTCATTTAGGTCAAAATTTTGTATCAAGTCCATGAGGTCAGGTCTGAGATTGCCAGCCCTAGATATTTCTGAGGTATTATTTGAATCCATTTTATTGGAAAGATCTTGACATCAATAGCACGAGCATGATAATGGACGGTCTTATGGAGTGCATTGAGACATTCTATCATTAACCACATTCCAGGATGCTATCATAATAAAGAAGGAATTACTTGCATAAAGAGATGCCTTACGTACCTATGGAAGGCCGACTATAATTAGACAAATAAATGACAATGGGTGTAAACCAGGAAATAGCCACAACCACATTTCATTTGATAATTATTATACATTTGATTCCTAACAAAATTTCCCTTGGAAACACAGTCTGATGGTGGATTAACTATGGGTCAACTATGCCTTTTTTTTAAATACCGAGAACCTCTCCTCATAATTGGTCACTTTGTTACCCACCCTGGAAGGGTAAACTAGGAGGTCCGGACTGCTTGCAAGTCCGAATACCCATTAAAAGTGGCATAGTTGGCCGGCCTACGTGACGAGCACAACTCATTTCCGAGGGGCACTTGTCCAGGGATTCGAACCTGGGTCTCTTCACTAGGGAAGCTCGTGCCTAACTACCTACGCTACCACTCGCCAGGTTTTTATTCGCAAAGAATGGCATTATGCATTCAATATTTGACGTGCTCATCATCATGATGTTAGAGAAATGGAGTTCATTTGAGATGGTATTCTAGTATAAAATCATTAGTGATTGCGCAGTTTGCAAAATATTTATATATGATGACATTTTGATTGTTTTATTTTGTTGTCCAGATTCATACTAAAACGAGAAACAAATTAAAAGTTAAGAGATTGGAATCATTGGTGTTCATCCAATTTAATGCATAATCAAAGGAGCAAAATGAGAAACATGAGAAGGAAGAAGATGCGATTGAGTCTCAAGACAATGACAAAGCAACAGACTAGATGGTAGAGTTGGATCCAGGTGAAGAAGAGGTCTATTCAGGTGCTAAAGTAACTTGGGAGCAATTGCAAAAGCTAGTGGGGTGGCCAAAGCATCAGAAACCAAGAAAAGTAAAAGGATGCCCAATGTTAATAATGGTGTTAAGAAGTCTGATACAAATAGGGGAGGGAAAGATGAGTATGAGGATTTTTAGTTATTTATTGGTAGCTCGAAATGATCTGAAATTTTTAACTGTGTGTTAAGACAACATGCTAATTTTTCATAATTTTAGGAGGATCTATAATCTATTCATTAAATGATTTACAGTAACTTTTTAAGACAGAAAATTTGTTGAAATAAAAGAAAGTGTAAGGAAGGGTCAATTTGCAATTGACCCAAACACCTTAATTGTCTATATGATCAACCTAACACACTAGGAGCTCTCATATTCCGTCATTCATTCCAAAGAAATAAAATTCTAGAGAGAGAGGGAGAGTTAGGGTTTGGATGGAGAAAGTGGTGAAGATGGCAATCTAGGGTTTTCACTTCTTAGAGTTGATGAAATCAAGTTTGCCGTCTTTAGATAGCTTTTCTTGGTGATGCTTCTCTCACATGTTAAGATTCCATCCCTCCTCTAATTTGATTCAAAATGATATCAAATCTCCCTCTTTTCTCTCACTCTTTCTATATAGTTCTTTATTCCTAGAGTTTCTGAGTAGGAAAGAAGAAAGTAATGGATTGCTAGGAGTTTGATATCGATTCTATAATTTCATATCTTGGGCTACTTTTTAAGGTGTTTTTACACCTTAGGTGAGCAGGTGAATCCATTAAACAGTAGATTGCACGAATTTGGATTAAATCCACAGTGATCTTCAGCCCATCTTATATACGATAATAGAACCCTAATCTACCTTTTAGTTCTAGCTTTTGCAAGATGATACAGAATTGGATTATGTTTCCTGTTGTGATGAATTTTAGAAGATAAAATTATATTAGAAATGGATACAATTACAAATCATCTAAAACCAAATTCTTAAAGTTACAGCAAAGATTAGAAGAATATATCAAAATTTAGGATTTTTGGTTATATGTCTGAAATTGTAGTATATCTGAATGAAGAACTTGGCCTATTTGAATCTCCTTATCTATAAATGATTGTTTTATCGGAATGTTTAGTACAGATATGGCAGATATTATCTTAGAATTCATTCAATATTATCAGTGTTTGCTTTATATCTCAGTTAAGAGAGAGTGAAACCCCATATGAGTGAAAAGTCGTAAGTTTCGAATGAAATCATTAAATCCAACATAAGTGATATATTTAAATGTTATAGATTTATTTATTCAAGGTTATTCTTGATGCATGATATTTCAGTGAATAACGTGAAAATCCTAATTCAGTTCAATCCAAAATTTCAATATATGTTTGGTTGTATGTGAACTGTTCAAAGCAGTCTTTTATCAGTGAAAGTTCATGATGCATTAAATTCTTATGCGAGTCCAGTGATATGTGAATCAGGCAAATGAAACGTGAAGGATAGGGTATTCAATGAATTTAAGTATTTTCAATTCAGTAGTCTTCAATGTGATAAGTGGTGTTGTTCATATGCTCAATTTACAGTATAGACTGGTGATAATTTATGAAAAGAACGATTTACAAAATTAAGTTAAGAAATGTTGATCAGATGATTGAACAGTGATATTACAGAGTGAATTAGACATTAGATGCCTTAAACACCATAGATTCCCTGTAGAAGTCTGCACTGCGGTGGAGGAAATGTGCATACCGATAGGCAGAGTCCAGGATAAGGTAGTCGGAGCGTACCACAAGGGTACGGGGGTCCAAGCTCGGCAAGGACGGATTCCTTAAAAATAGTAGGGGTATCCAACATTAATCGGAGATTTGGGTGATACTCAATAGTACTCAACATTAACCGAAGATTCCGAATGGTACCATGTTCAGTTACTACTAAGTGAGTCAGCTCTTGTAGAACCACTAGAGTAGGTAGTTTTAACCAATGTTTTAAAAAGTGGTATGTGTTATGCGTGCAGAGAGGTCACCTTGTAGAGTATATGCGGTATGCGGGAGTATATGCGGAAGTATATGCGGTTTGGGTTTTTTTAATAATTTAATTATGATATATAAATCAATCACATAATTGCATATTTAATTTGTACAATTACATATTTGGACCCTAAAATTTGAGATAGATTAAATATAAAGTTTAAATGAAAAGTGAAGCACCATTTAGAATGCATTCTAGAGTTATTTAAGCATAAACTTCAATGAAACATTCATGAAATGGTTTAACACATGTACATTACAATGAAGACTAACCAAATCATAAAAAAAGATGCCTACATGTCCTAAAGGTCCAAAACAACAAACATTAAATGAGCATGCAACTCAAGTACAAAGCATCAAGAAAACAGTACATTAAGAGAATGTTATGAATAAAATTATAATCTAGTTTGGGTTGAGATAACAAATGTCTATCTAAAAAGCGTTGTTGACTAATCAGCCTTATAAGCGGCTAAGTATATGCGGGTCGCTTATGCGGCCCGTGCGGCCTTTTTTTGAAACACTAGTTTTAACCAGACTGTTTTGACTCTCCATATGAGTACCCTGCTTTAGAGAAGTTCAGATATCCGCCTGCTCCCATTAGTCGATGAGACCAAATGTGGTGAGGCCCGTGCAGACTACGTAGCTAGTTAGTCGACTTAGAGTCCCAGGTCTACTGTAAATCTTGTACGGTTAGATCGTAGCTTGCTACGATACTTCCACATGTCGCGGTACACTTCATGTGGGTTTCAGGCATAATAAGATGAATTAGAGATTAATCAAGTGTGTGCAGTTATTGATTTATTGCTTGGAGTTTTCTAGAGTAACTTGATATTTGTATGTTTTTGAATTATTAATTACCTTTGTACTTGTTTAAGAATGTTCAGTGATTGATTTTCTTTATAGTCATCTAGAATAACATGCCATACATATGATTGTGAATGACTGGTTCCTTTATAGATCACTATTGTCCAACTTTATATTCAAGTTGATCAATAACATATCTCTGATTATCCAAGTGCTTTAAATTGTTTATTTGAAGTACTCATTCGATGAGAGAGTAGGCTCACCCTTCTACCCACAGTTTTTAGGAAAATCATGTGGATTTGAATAATATCAATGTCAAAGTAGATCTGCACTAAAGTTAAGCATCAGATTATTTAAGCTCAGTCGGTCCGTGTCACTCTAGGTCCTTGTATACAAGTGCGAAAGTTGTAAATGATGATGTGTAATTTTGTTCCTTAACAATAGAAAATGTATTTGATTATCATGTACATGGAACTGTGAGAAACAAAATGAATGTTTAGATATGTATCTTTACTGCTGAAATCAGATTAGAGTAATCAAATTTTAAATCTCCTTGTATAGTTAGTTTATGTGATTGAATGTGAGAAAATAAAGAGTTTGAAATAAATAAATAAAAGTTAAGACTGCTCTTCGTCTTATGCTAATCCTCGAATTTTTCCCTAATCTCATGATTAGTGGTTATCATGAGATTTGGGTGTAACAACTTGGTATTAGAATTTAGACTGAGTCGTCAGGGCTATTAACATAGAAAGTTCGAGTCATAAGTGCAGCAGTTAAGAGGTTGTGTGTCAACAGCTCTGGGAAGTCTGAGTGTTTGGATACCCTGACCCGGATTCTGAATACTTAGGTTAACCAGTCTCAAGCTACTCTACCTATTCTCCGAAAGTATGCAAAGGGAGGATGGGCTAGAGAGAAACCCTAAAAATATTAGGGCTAAAGACCAAAAAGTAATGAAAGAACAAGAGCATAAAGATAGAATGTGATACAACTTTTATTTTATATTGTTATATTATTTGGAAATGAATAGAAATGCTCTTATATATTTGAATTCATATTTTCTATTTTTAGAATATATCAATGGTTCTTTATGATCTTTACACACTTAAAAGTTAATTCCATTATTGTTTACATTCTTTGTATTAAGTAGACCAAAAAGATCTTTAAATGAGTTTTCTCTAAGTGTATATTCTTTCCACATGTTTGATATATATAGAAGTTTGTTATTCCTGAGTAGCTCTTGGCTTCAGGAATGTAGGTTCGGCCCGGTCCGGCTGGCAGGATGTGTTACTGAGATCTAATAACTCTTATTTATTAATCTAACAAGAGTAATTTAACTATATAGAGGTAAACTCATAATGTAATGAAAATGCACATACACTAAGATATTGAAATATAAGGAAAGACTGGAATAACTAAGAATCAGTTGGAACTGATTATTAAGACCAAGCTTTGGGACCTCAGACAAGAAACCCTAAATTGGGAATAAAGGAAGAAGGAATATAAATTCAAGACACATATTAGTATATAGTATAAAAAATGAAGAAGAAAGAATGGATTGAGAGACATAAATCATATAATTAATTGAGGCACTTTCTTCAATTCGAAACAAAAAAAGTAAAGAAGAAAGGAGTTAAGAACATTGTAAGACACAAATAAGAGATGGATCGATTGTGAGAAACCTCATAACAGTAAAGTATGTCAAATAAAGAGAGAGAATGAAAATAAATCAAAAGCAAATGACATAAGATTGGGAATAAACCTTAATGATCAGTTTTACATGAAGTCTCTAAATATGAAATATGGGAAAGATAAGAGAAAATTTCATTGAGTCAAGATGGAAAGAATAAATTATGAGGAATGAATCATATAATCAATTAAAATGTATTTATGTACTTCAAAACAAAGAGAAATGTTGAAGATAATGAGTTTGATTAAGGAAAAAGGGTTACATGATATAATGGAGCATGAAATGTGTCACTATATTACGAACTCTAATGCATCCATACTTACAACCTTTGATTTAAAGTCCCTATAAATCAACAACTTAGTTTCCATCAGATGTATACAATGGGTTCTTAGTGATGAAATGGAACTAATTTTTAAAAGAAGAACAAATGAACAAGTCATACAAAGGTAAATTATATTCAGAACAGAATAGTTTTATTGAAAGAGAAACTGTGTTTAACCCTTGTATAAGCCGTTTGATCTAAAACAAAGGACATGCAATGTATTAAACATAAGATGAAACTATTAGGGAGAATATTGATTTAGAATTTCAACTTCCTATTAGTAAAAAAAATAAAAAATATGGTATGGAATACATAATGATATACACGAATGAGCAACATGATCCTAAGAGAAATAAAAGTTAATAATGACATATGGAAGGGTAGCATACAGGGAGACAACGATAGAAATTAAAGAAGGGGTTGAAATATGAGGGAGTAGTATAGATAATAAAAGAGAGATTGTGAGATGCGAGAAAATGCTAAATAGTCTAGTCTCCTTGATGATGAATAATTAAACTTAGTACGAGAAAAAGGTTAAGTGAATGCTTGAAGATAACAATTCTAAATCTCAAAATTATCGTTTCTTTTGTATCCTCCTTAATGAGGTGACATGGCGATAAAGTGATAAGGAAATGAATTTTATATGATACATAACCACCATGGTATACACATCAATTAGATGTATTAATGACACATAATATGATGATAAAATCCTAGTAGGATAAATAAAGAAAGTAACTTACCAAAAATGTCAAATAAGAGAAAAAAAATTCAAGTGATAAAGATAATGAAGACATTAGTAAATTTCAAAAGAGTTAAAGTTTGAATTTCGAATTAGGGGAATAAAAATCGTCACGATAAGATCATGTTTTTGATAAGGATCAGACCCTAGAATATTTAGGGTTTTAAACAGTTCAAGGGATGTCATTAGTGATTCGACCTTAAGAACTGATAATTTTATAAAACAAGATCTTGAAAATAGCAATATGAGAAGTACTTAGCAATGATAGTAACTCAAAGTGTATGGGTTGTAGATGATAAAGATAGATAAAAATATAGAAATGACTAAAAACGGAGGATAAAAAATATATTTGAAATATAAGAAGTGTGATTTGAACGAAAGGAGAAGTGCAACATGAGCAAAGTGTGATCTGAAAGAAATTCTTGCAGTGATTGCAAGAATGATGATTAATCCGTTCTTACCTTGAATATTTTAGTAATTACATATGTTCATTCCATATGATCAAAATGAGAAAGATAAGTAAGAAGAAGCAAGTAGTAATGAATAGGAAAGAAATCAGAGAAAACAAATGGCTTTTAGTAATATGTGAATTTGTTTTAAAGAAGTATAGTTTTTTGAAGGCATGTCAAGGGATGAAATTTTGTTTTACATATGATTTCAGTTGTACATACGCAAGCAATATATTAAATTGAAAAGGGTGACTTGGTTTTACTCAATTCATATTAGTAATCCAGCTCAGTATAGTTCATTTGTTGTTAAATCTAGTCTTGTAACTTATGAGTTTCTTTGGAGTAGCATAATAGTAAACTTCAAAACAACAAGGTGAACTTTCTTTAATAATTATGATGTGATACAGAACAATAGTACAGATTGAACCGTATAAATTGAGATAGTTGGATCAGATCACCAGTGTTGAAGTAATACCTCAAGAGAGTATGAAAAGATTGAAAATGGATGATTTCTCTTTCACTTTCCTAGTAAATACTTGTGACATAGAAAATTCTTTTGTTGTTATTAAGAGGCCTTGTTTTAAATTTGATGTGGTTGGAAGAGAAATAATGGACTCAATGTTGGAAACACTATTCAAATATGAAATATAGAAACATAGTGACATATAAGATTTCAGAAGTTCAAAAAACCTTGAATGTACTTTTCCTACGTATTTATGTTTCAGGGACAAAACCTTTTTAAGGAGGGAAAGAACCGTTATGACCACTTCCGACTTTAGTTGCCAAATTAGGATTTTCTTAGATGATTACATGTGTAATTAGATTGATCATCACTTAAACTTGATTAGTGATGGCAGCACAATTATGATGGTGTAAACCTAATAAGAAACTTTAAGAATGATTCTAATCTGAAAAATTAGGATTTGAGAAGTGTAAACCCTAGTCGGCAAAAATTAGGATTTTGATAGTATATGAATATGGAATTTGATTAGTATAGAAGTGCAGTGAATGATTTTTCATATTTTCTATATAACTCTGATTTATTTGAAATTCGGACGTAGTTTGTATAACTCAAACGTAAGTGATCTTGAAAAATATCAGAATTTTTGGATGTGTGATGGACCTGGTGGGCGGCTGAGTTTTCTCAGGACAACTCAGCCAACCATTCATTCTGACTGCAGTACAGCAGTGTAGTGTTTAATTTTTAGTTATTCATCGGTAGCTCAAAACGATTTGAAATTTTTACTGAAACTCTAAAACTATGTGTTAGAGAACATGCTAATTTTTCATAATTTTTGGAGGATCTATAACCTATTCATTAAACAATTTACAATAACATTTTTTATGACAGAATTTTGCTGAAATAAAAGAAAGTGTAAGGATCAATTTGCAATTGGCCCAAGCACCTTAATCGTTCTATATGATCAACCTAACACGCTAGGAGCTCCCATATTTCGTGATTCATTCTAGAGAAACAAAATCCTAGAGAGAGGGAGTTAGGCTTTGAATGGAGAAAGTGATGAAGATGGCGATCTAGGATTTTCTCTACCTAGAGTTGATGAAATCAAGTAAGTTTGTAATCTCTAAATAGTTTTTCTTGGTGATTCTTCTCTCACAAGTCAAGATTTTGTCCCTTTGATTCAAAAATGATATCAAATCTCCTATTTTTCTCACTCTTTCCCTATAATTCTTCATTCCTAGGATTTCTGAGTTGAAAGGAAGAAGAAAGTGATGGATTACTAGGAGTTTGATATGGATTCTAAAATTTTGAATCTAGGGCAACATTTTTAAGGTGTTTTCACACCTTAGGTGAGTGGGTCTTCCATTAACAGTAGATTGCATGAATTTGGATTAAATCCACTGTAATCTTCAGCTCATCTTATATGCGATAATAAAACCCTAATCTGCCTTTGAGTTCTTGCTTTAGCAAGATGAAATAGAAATGGATCATTTTTCCTGTTGTGATGAATTTTAGATGATAAAATCATATTAGAAATGGATACAAATCATCTAAAAAAGAAGTCCTAAAGTTACCGCAGAAGTTAGAAGAATATATTGAAATCTAGGATTTTCAGTTATGTCTGAAATTGTTGTCTATCTGAATGAAGAACTTTGCCTATTTGAATCTCCTTATCTATAAATGATTGTTTTATCTGAACGTTTAGTAAAGATATGTCAGATATTATCTTGGAATTCATTTCATATTATCAGTGTTTGCTTTATATCTCAGTTAAGAGGGTGAAACTCTATATGAGTGGAAGGTCGTAAGTTTGCGAATAGACATCATTAAATCCAAAAAAAAAAAATATTTAAATGTTCTAGATTTATTTATTCAAGATTATTCTTGATGCATGATATTTTATTGAATGGCGTGGAAATCCTAGTTCAGTTTATTCTAGGATTTCAATATATGTGAACTGTTCAAAGCAATCTTTTATCCGTGAAAGTTTATGATGCATTAAATTCTTATGTGAATCTGATGATATGTGAATGAGGCAAATGAAACCCTAAGGATAGAGCATTCAGTGAATTTAAGTATTTTTAATTTAGTGTTCTTCAATATGATAAGTGGTGTTGTTTAGTTGCTTAATTTACAGTATAGATTGTTGATATTTATGAAAAGAACTATTTACAAGATAAGTTAAGAAATGTTGATCAAATAATTGAACAGTGATATTAAAGAGTGAATTAGACATTAGATGCCCTGAACACCGTAGATTTCCTGCGAAAGTCTGCACCGTAGTGGAGGAATTGTGCATATTGACTGGCAGAATCGAGGATGAGGTAGTGAGGGTGTACCAGAGGGGTACAGGGGTCTAAGCTCAGCGAGGACGGACTCCTTAAAGACAATAAGGGTATCCAACAGTAACTGGAGATTCCGGTGATACTCAGTGGTACCCAACATTAACCGGGGATTCCGGTGGTATCAAGTTCAGTTACTACTGAGTGAGTCAGTCTTTGTGGAACTACTGGAGTAGGTAGTTTTTGCCATAGTGCTTTGACTCTCCACCTGAGCACCCAGGTTTATAGGAGTCTAAATATTCGACTGCTCTCATTAGCCGTTGGGGCTACACGTGGTGAGGCTCGTTGCAGACCGGGTAGTAGTTGGCAGACTTAGACTCTCGGGTCTACTCTAAGTCTTGTACGGTGAAATCGTAGCCTGCTACGATATATCCACATGTCATGGTATTCTTCATGTAGGTTTAAGACATAATAAGATGAATGAGAGATTAATCAAGTGTGCGATATTGACTTATTCCTTGGAGTTTTCTAGAGTAAGTAGTTGTTTGTATGTTTCTGAATTACTAGTTTCCTTTGTGATTGTTTTAGAATGTTCAGTGATTGATTTACTCTTTGTAGTCATCTAGAGTAACCTGTCATACATATGTTTGTGAATGACTAGTCTTTTAAAAACAGCTATTGTCCTACTTTATATCCAGCTGCTCAATAACATATCATTGATTATCTAAGTGCTTTAAATTGTTTCTTTGAAGAACTCATTTACTAAGCGAGTAGGCTCACCCCTCTATTCACAATTTTTAGGAAAACAATGTGGATTCGAAGAATGTCAATGTCAAAGAAGATCTGCCACCAGAGTTAAGTTCAATCGGTCCCTGTCACTTTAGGTTCTTGTATAGAAGTGAGAGAGTTGTAAATGATGTGTAACTTTATTTCCTTAACAATAGAGAATGTATTTGATCATCATTTCATATGTACATAGAAGTGTGAGAAACATAATGAATGTTTAGATATGTATCTTTATTGTTAAAATCAGATTAGAGTAATCAACTTTTAAATCCCTTGTATAGTTAGTTTATGTGATTGAATGTGAGAAAACAAAGGGTTTGAAATAAATAAATAAGGGTGTTTTTCATATTATTTTCAATCCTCAACTTATGCCATAATCTCATGATGAGTGATTATCGTGAGATTTGGGTGTGACAATTATATACTCAACTATAGTTATAAGAGGGTGTGCTACGTAAAAGTCAATCTAATTACTTGTTTCTAACTATTTTAGTATATCAAATGCCCCCAATCAGCAATTCCAAACCCCCATCATGCAAAGAGAGATTACTAGTGGAACTGATATAGGCAAAGACTATTTTAAGAGAATGGGAATTTGGAACTTAGAACTAAAATATATTATCATACAGAAGGAAAGGACTAAAGGGAGCTTTTTCTTCTTAGGAGTTAATAGGTAGTATGTGGGATGTGATGCATTTTTTGTTGGACTTTTTGTTAATAAAGAGGCACACATATAATTGTGTCAAGAGGTATGGATAGAGAACACATATATTAGAAGCATTGAGCATGAGTATTCACTAATTAATGTCACACAGTTTCGGACGTCTCAACATATTTTTGGGTGCTTTAACATGCACACAGGAGTTTGTCAATGTTTCGAGGTGCATTGATTACAAGTTCCATGATTCAGTGCATAAACTTCCAATATTTTTGGCAACATCATAGAGTTTTGTAAGAGCAGTCTTTGTTCCATATAGACCAAGTTAGTGGTCCTACACAATGTACCACCACTGGCTATTAGTTTCTTATTTCATTACAATCAATTGATCTCCTAGAGATTGCCTTTTAATTTATATAAGCTTTTGCATTTTCTACCACAACAAAGCATTTTTTTGATCCAAAATCATTTTTCTTATCAAATGTAAAATTAGAAGCATGTTGACCACGATTATATCAAAATTAAATTTTTGATTGTGAGGGTCCTCATTCATAAATGTATGTGCATCACTATATATATATCCTTCTAGTTTCAAGCACTTGGTTAGTTTACTCTCAACTTTTTTATTTTGAGTTTGTATTAAGGCATTCAACACAAATTGTGTTTTTTCGTTTTATTTTGTACTTGCTTACTGATTGGATACTTCATTGATGATATGTTTTTACTCTTAAATTCTCTGTTTTCACTTTGTATTAAGATAACTAACACTATGAGGTTTTTTTTGCTTTATTTTGTACTTGCTTACTAATTTGATACTTCATTGATATATGTTTTTACGTTTTGCAAATGTAACCAAAGTTAATATTTTACCAAGGCATGTCAATTTCTGTCATATTAATTAATTTAGCACATAGGGTTATTGTTAAACTAAGCATGGAAAATTTATGGAACTTCGCTAGTTTTATAGTAAAATATTAATGCACTACCCAAAATTCACTTGAAGATAATACTTGAGCAACAACGCCCCTTAACCTAATGTGGATCAATAATCGACTGAATGAGGTTGCACATATTCACACAAGTGTGTTAGTACCAAAATAGGTTGTACTCCCTCACTAAAATAATTGCCTAGCGTGCTAGATCATCCATGATTCTCATTCAGTTAGATATAAGGACATCAAGAAAGAGGTAATGACAATTTGGTCAAACATCTTCCAGACTTACAAAGTGGCTAGCATGATCCTTCCCAAAGCCACTAGAGAGCATTTCTACTGATTGATGATTTCTCTACTCCAAAAGGTTGAAGCCATCCCTTTTCCTTTAGAAGTAGCAAATAGTCATCCCTACAAAGCAAAGACCTAACTAGAGTGTGTTTACCCACATCCAATTGAACCAATCATGTCCACTTTGCCTAAAGGTTGGGTTGTCTAGGCTGTAAGGTTTCATTAACAACTAACAAACGTCCAACCAGTCAAGGAGCCTACATGTGAGTATGTTGTCAACATTTTGTGCACTTGTACCTACCCTATGTGTTACCTGGCACAAAACTTGTGGTTAGTCGTCTCTCTTTAAGCATCCCTTGCTAGTAATAGGCATATAACCTCCCCCGTAGATTTATGCATTGTCGAGTGTGTTATACCACCACTAATTTGTTTAGGGTAATCAAAAGGAAGATTCATGTTGTTTATTGTACAATAGTAAATGAACAATGCTCAGAGTTGTCACCACCAACAAAAAATTAAATGTGAAAAACTTGGTGATGGATCAAGGGTTTCTACAAGTGTAAGTACAAACATCTAAGTAAATTACCTTATGAAGATGTATGAATAACGTGCCAAGTTGGCCAAGGGAGAAAATAAGCTTGATAGTGTCTATTGTTGATGCTAGCACATTATATGAAGACGGAAGCTCAGGACGGTGTGGCTATTAGCATAGTTGTCTAGGTGGCTCGGCGGTCCTTTTCCCCAAGGGGAGCCTAGGGAGCCTAGGCGTTCTAAGGTGTTTTTGCTATTTTTTATTTTTTACGTATATAGTAACATTTACAAATATATTTAACTATATTCAAGTAGATATATTACTATGCATATTTCTAATGGTTATATCTAAGTTGTAACAATTATTTGACCTAAATCACACCTAAAGTGACCTGAAATAGACCTGATTGGCGCTAATGTGACCTATCTTGATCTAAATTGACCTAAATTTAACCTACTTTTGCATAGCATAAACTTCTTAGACCTGAACTTTCGCTAATTTACCCTATACTTACCTAAAGGAGACTTAATTTGGCCAAACCAGAGCAAATTTCCCAAAAGTGGACCGATTTCCTCAAATCAGTCGTATTTTTCCCAAATCAGGCCTAATTTTGCATAACATGACCTAGGCAAACCTTATTTCCTGCTATATTAACCTAAATGAGATCCAAGTTTGACCAAATCTTACCTAATTTCCCCAAACCAAATGTAATCGCCCCAAATCAGAACTGGTTTCCCCAAATCAGAATTGGTTTTCCCAAATTAGACCTAATTTCCCTAAATATGACCTGATTTGGCCCAAATTAGACCTCATTTTGCATAACATGAGCTAGTCAGACCTTACTTCTCCAAATTTACCCTATGCTGAGTTAAATGAGACCCAATTTGGCCTAATCAGACCTAATTTCCCCACATCAAAAGTATCTCCACCAAATTAGACATGTTTTCCCAAGATCAGACCAAATTTACCAAAATTTGACTTGTTTTAGCCTTTTTTTTTTTGAAAGGGGCTTGTTTTAGCCTAAATCAGACCTATTTCAACCATAAAACTTCTTAGACCTGATGTTTCGCTAATTTACCCTATATTTACCTAAAGGAGACCTAATTTGGCCAAATCAGACCAAATTTCCCCAAAGCAGACCTATTTCCTCAAATCACTCGTGTTTTCCCCAAATCAGAACTACTTTTGCATAACATAACCTAGACAGACCTTATTTCCCCTAATTTATCCTATATTGACCTAAAAGAGATCCAAGTTTGGCCAAATCTTACCTAATTTCCCCAAAACCAAATGTATTTCCCCCAAATCAGACCTGGTTTCCCCAAACTTGACTTGATTTAGCCCAAATTAGACCTAATTTTGTATAACATGAACTAGTCAGACCTTACTTCTCCTGATTTACCCTATGCTGACTTAAACGAGATCCAATTTAGCCGAATCAGACCTAATGTCCCCAAATCAGAAGTATTTCTCCCAAATCAGACATGTTTTCCCCAGATTAGACCAAATTTGAAAATTTGACTTGTTTTAGCCTAAATCAGACCTATTATAACCAAAAATGACTCAAGGTGGTCTAATTTAACCAAATCCAAATCCAGTTCATTCTAATTTAGACTTTAAATGACATAATTTGGGCCTAGAAGGCCCCATGCACCCAATTAATATCCTTAATAGGTTGGACGCCTAGTTTGAGGCGCCTTGTCTAGCGCCTAGGCAGACGCCTCGATAACTAACACTATTACTTATTAGTATGCAATGGATGCCCCTATCTTCTGAGTTTGAGGTTGATGCAAATCCCAATTAGAAACTAAGTCATTTGTGTTGTATGGTGCACCAACCTTGATTGCTCACCATAATTCAGCTTTGTGAAGACCAAAGAAGAAATTTCCTAAGTTATGAAGAGTGAGCTACTCACAAAACTTAATATAAGGGTGTTGTTAAAATCAATGGGATGGCTAGAGAAGTCAACGTCCCTCGACAAAGTCTCTCGGGGCTAGCAGTGACAATGATAGTGTCATTGGTTTCTTTAGAAGGCATGGAAGCAACAATAAGGTGGTATTTATTTGTTTCCTTAGGGCTTCCTGATTTATGTTATTGTGGGTGGCATCTGTTGTAACCAAGGTATCAGAAAGCGAGAAGCGGGAGGCGTGCGGACAGCACCCTGTAACCGATTAAGCGGTAGGAGGGCGATTAAGCAGGCGATTTTTGAAAAAGCGGGTGCCTAAATTTTATATACTTTTATACAAAATTACATGTATGTGTATATAAAAAATATATTTCTAAGGAACTTATATACATATCTAATCAGCAAATCAGTAATTAACTAAGTATTCATCAATACTTTACTATTAATCAGTATCTCTAATCACTAAAATCAGCAAGCAGATCAGTAATTGTAAATAACAAACTATGAATTATTGATTTAAATTTCTTAGAAAATAAGAAACGGCTAATCGATGTATTAGAACATGGAAGCATACAAGACATAAGACAACCCTAATGGGCCAAGACACTTAGGCCCATATTACAAACTAATAATAAAACACTAACTAAATAACTCTCAACACTCCCCCTCAAGCTGAAGTTTGGAGAATCCCAAATCAACTTGCAGATAGAGAGTTGGACTAAGAAAACAAAGAAACAGAATAAAACGATAAACTAAGCCCATATAAGCATTTTCTCCCCCTCAATATTACATTAAAGGACTCAAACACTCAGACACTCCCCCTCAAGTTGATACTCCAAGCAAGCATGTCACAGAAGCTTCTCGATCATCTGGTGTAAAAATAAGCAGCAACACGATCATCTGGAGCAAAAGATTACATAGCTGATAAGCACCAAGGTCTTCATTAAAGTCGTCGTCGTAGTAGACAGAGAGTGTTGGATCACAGTAGCAGAGCCCAGAGAGTGTTGGATCACAGTAACAGAGCCCAGAGAGTCGACGTGTCAAAACACGGACATGCCAGAGAGTGTTGGCGCACAGTAGCAAAACTCGACGACGTAGGCAGATAGAAGACCAGTAGGCAGAGTAGCAAGTAAATAAATAACTCCAGTAGGCAAAGCTCCATGTAAGGTCAGAACAGATGTCTTCATCATCTTCCCTCTTCATACATTATCCATCACAGTAGCATACGTCAAAGTCTAGAGAGTGTTGGTCCACAGTAGAAAATTAACGTGCAAATAAAGCACGGACAGCAGAAAGTGCAAAAGCACAAAGCAGCAAACAAAATGTGTTAATCATAGCACAAGTAGTAAGAAAGACGTCTGAATATGTAACTTCATAGCAGCAGTCGAGGTAGATGATGAATAAGCAATAATAGCAGCAAAAGCACCAAATAGCAGCAGCAAGAAGATCCATAAAACAACAATAGAAGTGGCATGAATATCCATATAGATAGCAGTAGAAAGCATCACATAGCAACAACATGAAAATCCATATAGATAG
This sequence comes from Alisma plantago-aquatica, assembly GCA_963693085.1. Taxonomy (NCBI): domain Eukaryota; kingdom Viridiplantae; phylum Streptophyta; class Magnoliopsida; order Alismatales; family Alismataceae; genus Alisma; species Alisma plantago-aquatica. Next base: position 263,985,180 of record OY856411.1, read on the forward strand.
AAGCATATATATATATCTTCTTCTCTTTCTTCATCACTCCTCCATCTCATCTCTTCCTCTACTCTTCATCCTCTATTCTCCCCCTCACGCCAACCACGGAAGGAGTCAAAGAGTGGTTGGCGTGGAGAGTCAAAAACAATGGTAGAGGCAAGGTTTAGTGTAGGCAAATATGTGGAGGCAGTAACCAATAATGCGAGTCAAGGTGCAAAATGACCCGAATAGGCAGATCCGGATAGAAAAATAAATGGATCTTTCTCCGACCCGAAAAGCGTGAAAATCCGATAAGGCTAAAAATTGGATCCAATTAGCACAAATATTTGAGTGTATATGGGGGGCAGCAAAAAATATTGAGGGAATAAAAAAAATTAGGTTGTTTGGTGGCATGATTGGAGGCGGTCGGGGGCGGTGAACAACAGCAGCAAACCGGTGGCGGCTCGTCTAGGAGCGGAGCAGTGGGACAAGGCCAGTAGCTGGTGGTCGGTCAGGAGGATGGAGTAGATCACAGTGGCAGCAGTTGTGCATGCAGTAGGCAGGATTGCAAGCAGAAATTAGCGGCGGTAGCACAGTAGCAGATCCAGTTAGGTAGTAAGAGCCGGCGGCGGCAGTCAGAGGGGCAGCGATGCCGGAGCGGTAGTGGCGCAGGGGCAGGTAGCAACGGCGGCTAGACATGCAGTGGCGGACGCAGGAAGAGAGGAGACAACAGGAGCGGCAGCGCGGCAGAAGGTGGCTGAAGTCAAAGACGACCATAGGCAGGGAACAATGATAGGAATTCCCTGCGGGCAGCCAAGCACCGCCAAGGGCGGCGGCCGCCCGCAAGGGGGCGCTCCTACTTTTCTTGCTCTCTCTCACGTAGGGTTTTGGTCCCTAAGACGGCTGCTCTGATACCATCTTAGAAAATAAGAGACGGCTAATCGATGTATTAGATAGGAGAAACCCTACTCCTATAAATAGGAGAACAGGGAAGCGTACAAGACATAAGACAACCCTAATGGGCCAAGACACTTAGGCCCATATTACAAACTAATAATAAAACACTAACTAAATAACTCTCAACAAAAGTAATAACTAAAGTAATACTAACCAGTAGTACCAATCATTAATCACTGAAAGCAGCAAGGAAATCAGTAAAACTAATCATGCATTAGAAGTATAATAGAGCAATATGATATTTACTTAGATGCGTTACAGCAGTACCCGATTATTACAGCTTACACACAAAGTATGCATTCTAAACTAGGACTAGCTATATCATAGAACATTTAATGTATACAAGTTTCATATATTATAGTCGACACTACTTGGATTATGTAATTAATTAATGTTAAATGCTTACATTAGTATTTTTAAACAAAGCGGGAAAAAAGCGGGCAAAAAGCAGGAAAAAAGCGGGAAAAAGCGGGTGAGGCGAGCAAAAAGCGGGTGATTATGTTCAAAACGCTTAATCGGGCGCTTAGGGGCTAAATTAGGCGGATGAGGGTCTTGGCCGATTAAGTGGCCGCTCAAGCGGCCGCCTGTGCCGTTTTTTAATTCACTGGTTGTAACACTTTCTACAAGGGGATTTCATCTTTTAGAGGAGGTGGCTTTTTTTTATTTTGAAGTCTCTTCCTTTCAAGGATAAATGCTGAGACCTGGAAATAGTGACATGATATTGACTTAGGGCTTTGAATTACATTTCTGGACTTCCATTCCTCTTTCTTTTTTGAGGAGGGTGATGGCGGGTATTTCAGTGGCCTTGGTTTGCTAGATGTAAGCCTTCCATCCATCTCTCATCCTCAATGGTTGTTTAGGTGGTTGATCCAATACTCGAAATAGAGTAAGTTCACAAAGGATGAGAATAAAAATGTAGGGTGATTGGGCATCTTTTCTCTAGTGGATTGTTTTCCAAGGACATCAAAAGATAAGTAAATATTGTAAATGTAGAGCTTTCTCTCGCAATGTTGCCTACTTAAAATGTTGAGGTGTTTCTCATGTCATTTGGTTATGGTAGATGCAGAACCATTGGTTCTATAAGGTTCTATTAAGAAATGGAATTGGGTTGCTCATCCATGAGCAATTAAGAAGGGTAAGGAAAAATAGGCATTACTCAAACAAATAAGAGCATAAGATGAACAACTGCTTTCCGCAGACTCAAGAAAGACAATTTCTCTTAAGAGAGAATAGAAGAAGCTCTGACGACTAAGGCTACACCGAGCCTACCATCAAGCTATGACAACTCAGGATGGTATAGATTCATTTTGGAGCAGTAGTAGTCAAGAGTGTTTCAACCAAATAACTTGAGTTGATCTCAACCCATGTTACAAATCATAGCAAGTTGGCATGGACTCCACTTGCCTTGGCTAAGGAATGGACCAAATAACCTGGTTGTGGCACTCCACAGTCATGGAAATAATTCATCTCTAAGCACCAAAGTTGGAGAGATCTCAACATTCCTCACACACAGTTACAGGAGATGGTTTACCATGCCTAATGGGCTAAGGAGAGTATTGAACTCCGGAGTGGGATAGATTTCAATGTCAACCTTTAGAGGAATTCACTTAGAACTTGAGAGGGAATAGGGTGCCATATAAGATGAATCCCGAGTATTACTAGTTGGAACCTACTACCTAGTTCAAAACAATTTGAGTAATCTACAGGACTGACCAGTCTAAGCTTTTTGTAATCCTGGTTTCCCCTCTTGTAAGTAATCTACATGACTAGACCCTGAAAGAGTGAAATTGTACTCTAAGCTTCTTGTATTGTAGTTTTCCCCCCTCTTTTAGCTAATATCCCGTTTCTTTACTTTCATTTTGGTTTTCTGATTAGTCATTTTTATTTATATATTTTCTCATATGGTCCACTGCTTAGCTAAACTACAGCATAAATTCCTACAGTCAATGATTTTACTGAGGGTTGAGTCGTGTAGGGTTTTATACATGCAAAGCTCAATACACTTGTTACGAGTAAGGAAATACCTATTCTGTAGCTATATTTACTGCTGAGAGTTAATTCCTCGTGGTTAGGTCATATCCATCCAAATAGAAGCTATGTTAACTCAAATAGACTATAAGATTTTCACAATTATGGAGAGAAAATGTGTTGAGAGCCTACCGTTCGAGCTCCCTGGAGCCTGGTACCCTCCTGCACTGCCAGGTGGGAATGTATGGAGATTTGGACTAGGGTTACTTGCTGCAGTTCAACAAAGAAACGCTGAGCAAGGTTGACATATAAAGTAGCCAGCAGTTCTGCAAACTTATTGATTGGACCTTCTGTATTGTCATGCAACTAATACAATACATATAAAAAGCCTCTTACATCCGCTAGCAGCAGATTTGTCGTCTTGGTAGGCCACAGCCTGCACGGAGTGGAAACCGTGATCAGCGACACTACAGATTGTATAATCAAGCACACCTGCTAGATTGAGCGATATATATAGCAATGCAGGCTTACAACTGCGATAACATATAGCATCCATTTCCTTGCTCCTTTCGATTACATAATAATGCATGCAATTACTGAGCGACGGGCAGTCGACATTTGGCCCCAACAAAGTAGAAAGCCGGAAAGGGCGGAAGAAAGGGAAAGACGGATCAGAGTGGATACGGAGATGAAGGCTCACCGGGACCGAACCGAGAAGATAACTGGAAGGGAGGGTGCCATAACCCTCGTCCATGTCTCTTAAGATCGCTTCCACGCCGCTGCACGCCGATCACGCGGATGAACGCGAACTAGCTCAGTACTCTAGCACCCTGACAGACAACAGAATCGAGTCCAATTGAAAGCGAGCAGCAGCAAATAGCAGAAACAGCTCCTGCGACCTCGATAGCAGATCAATCAGCGAGTTAGTCTGTCGATGCCATCGGGCATCGTCGTAGGTGAGAGGAAGTCGGGGATATGCACGAGTAGAAACAGGGAAGGCGCTTACAGAATCAGCGCGACCAAACGACCTGATTGTTTAGCCTTCCTCCGTGTCCGGTCCAATCAAAACCTACTCCACAAGAATTTTGGGGCCTTTTCAGCAAAAGGGCATTTTTCATACATTATAATTATAGCATAAATTTGTTGAATAATTTAAAAACCATTGGAAAATGAGGCGGGTTAGCAATTTCAAACCCCAGCGGTGACCCAGTCCAAGTTGTTAACCCTATTTAACCTGAAAATGATTTTATGTTTCAAATTAAGATTCAACTATGTTTGCAACCAAGATGAGACATCCAATTAGTCAGATCTGCATTTGTTACAAAGAAGTCTCAGGCTCAAGTCTTAACGACGGCATGAATAGAATTCGTCATTTCTAAGACAAAATCAGCTACGTTTAAGGAATAGGGAGTCAAACACGTCTTGTGCAAAACGGGCCCAAGTCCGATAAAGGAAGAGGGTAGGTGGTAGGTTGACAATCAATCATAAAACTTTGTCACTCTTTATGATATAGATAATAAAAATTTCGTTGGAGCTTCTCTACCTAGCAACACGCTGCATCGCCACCCGAATGTAGTGATAAATATGTAAGGGATTTCAACACATCGGCGTATGGTTGTGTTGAAGAATATGCAAGGGTTTTCACTCTTTAGATAAATGTGGGTAAAAAAGCTAGTCTCGTTGCATCATAGCTCAGATGTAGTAAAAATGTGCAAAGAAAATGTGTTTGACGAAGACAATTAAAGAAGCAAGTACAATGAAAAATAGTTCGAGTGGGATCTTGAAATATTGATTCTTTGATAGGAAAGTCTTTGGGGATAATGGATAGCATTAGAAGAAAGCTCAATATAGCTTGCTTGTAGGAAATCAAGTGGACATGAGAACGATACAGAGAGATTGGAGACACATGGTACAAAATGTGATATACATGTAGGGATAAACATAGAATTGACGTAGGCATTATTGTGGATAAGATGTTGAAGGATGATATTGTCAAGATCACAAGGATGGTTGATAGAATCATAGCTATCAAGGTTGTTCTTGGGAGAAAGGTTTTTCACATCAGTAATGTTTATGCCCCCCAAGTTGGCCTTAGCGAGGAGGCTAAGAAGAACTTTTGGGATAACATGGATGAATTTGATGCAAGGAATACCGACAGAGGAGAAGATTATTATTAGGAGTGATTTAAATGGTTGTGTGGGGAGTAGCAATGTTGTATATGAGAGAGTCCATGGTGGTTTGGTTATGACAGTAGGAATAAAGAAGGGGAGAGGATATTAGATTTTGCAATTGCATGTAATATGATTTTGACTAACATCTATTTCAAGAAAAGAGATTCTCATAAGATTACTATCAGGAATGGTCGTAATTGTAGTTGAATTGATTACTTCCTTACAAGGCGAGTTGTTCATAAAGTATGCAAGGATAGTAAAGTGATCCATAGAAAAGAACTCACTAACCAACATACATTGGTGGTTTTTGATATTAACATGGAGATTAAAAAAGGCAACCATAATAAAATTCAAGATAGCAGGATCAAGCAGTGGAATCTTATAGGAGAAAAGAAATTGATTTTTTATGATCAACTCATCAAAGAGGGAACTTGGAACTTGAAGTTTGATATTAACATTATGTGGAAGAATATGAGCTCATGCATAAAAAAACCAAAGAGGTTTTGAGGGAGTCCAAAGGACATGGACATCCACAAAAGATACTTAGTGGTGGAATGATTAAGTACAAAAGTCTAGTAAACCCAACAAGGAGATTCATAGGAGATTGTTCAAATCTCGAGATGATGCAAATTTTAAAGATACAAGCAATCAAAGAAGGAAGCTAAAAAGGTTTTTCAAGAGGCAACGTCTAGATACTTTGACGAGATTTATAAGAAACATGACACAAGAGAATGGGGAAAAGATATATATCACTTGTCTCATATAAGAGAAAGGAAAGAAAGAGAATTGAGATGATAGAGTGTTGGCAAAGGATGATGATATTAAGACCCAGTGGAGAAACTACTTTCATAAGCTTTTCAATGAAGACACTGCAAATAATGTAAGAGACTTGTTTGACATGCATACAAGAGATACCATTTATACACGACGAGTTTCACTTTTCGAGGTCAAGAATGCTTTAAAAATGAAAATGAGAAAGGTATGCGGTCTAGAAGGTATTCCCATTGATGTTTGGAAGAGTATGGGCGATGAAGGAGCGATGTGGTTAACAAATTTCTTTAAAAAGACTACGAAGACCAAGAAGATGTTAGATAAGTGGAGAAATAGTATTATAGTCCCCATCTACAAGAATAAAGGAGACGTTCATAGTTACACAAACTACATAGGTATCAAATCGATGAGTCACACTATGAAGCTTTGGGAGAGGATTATTGAGGAAAGGCTAAGATCTATAACGTAGATATCAGACAACCAATTTGGTTTCATGCTAGGGAGATCAACAACAAATGCCATTTTTCTAATATGGATGCTTATGAAGAAGTATAGAGAGAGAGAGAGAGAAAAAGATCTTCATATGGTTTTTATTATTAGGTATGATCGTGTACCTGAGGAAGTCTTATGAATGGTTTTGGATAAAAAGGGTGTACCAATCCAATGCATTCACTTGATTAAAGACATGTATGATAGATCAACTATAAGTGTGAAGAAACTTGAAGGAGAGACACCAACATTTCCTATAACAATTGGGTACATTAAGGATCAACACTGAGCCCATATCTATTTGTTCTTTTTATGGAGAAGTTGGAAAAAAATGTTCAAGATGATATCCATTGGTGCATGTTATTTTGCTGATGATATTGTGTTAATTGATAAATTAACAATGGATTGAACGATATAGTTGATCTTTGGAGAAATACATTGGAATCAAATGGATTCATGATTAGTATGAGAAAAACTGAGTATATGTATTGCAATTTCAGCCAATCTAGAATTGTGAATGGTGGAGCCAAGTTGGACAAAGTGGATGTACCAAAATGTAACAATGTTGTTACTTGGGTTCTATTATTCAAATGTATGGGGATGTCCCAGATGATGTTTTTCATAAGATCATGGCAGGATGGTTGAAATGGAGGAATGCAACTGAAGTATTATGTGATTGGAAGATCCCTTACAAATTAAGAAGTAAATTTTATAGAACAGCTATACGACCAACAATGTTGTATGGAAGTGAAGGATGGGTGGCAAAGAAACAAGAAACAAGGTACCAACAAGATGAAAGTGGTCGAAAAGAATACGCTGAGATGGATGTGTGGGAATACAAGAAAATATCACTTGAGAAATGAATATATCAGGAATAAAGTGGGGTGGCGATTATTGAGGACAAGTTGTGTGAGGGTCGTATGAGATGGTATGGATAGGTGCAATGCAGACCGACTGACGTGCCTATATAGAGAAATGATATCGAGTCGAGCACAATTAAAAGAAGAAGAGGCAAGAAAAAAATAACTTGGGAAGAGCTTATAAAGAGAGGTTTTTTGTGACGACCTTCGTCACACTAAATGAGTTTACTCAAAACCAAATGTGAAATTATCACTAATAACATTATTACCAAAAAATAGGGTAAATTTGAACCATTTGCAATTCAATTTTCTCAAGTGGATGTATATCTATTTCATATATACTAAAAGATGTTGCATATTATGTTCAAAGGCAATAAGCCATAATCGATACATGTTACAACCTATTTATATGTACAAGCCATTTTTATACATTCATGGAGATAAGCCAAAATCTACGTGTCGATAAACAAAATACAAAACTCTTCAAAGACCTGAGAGTACATGGACGACACATAGGACTCTACAAGACACTAAACCAGTAGCATGTTTAACCTTCAGTCATCTACTATTCTCCTTGTTGCTCAGCTCCTACACCACGACCTCGACCTCCTTATCCACGACCACCTAGAAAGTTGTGGAACCCATAGGGTGAGACCAAACATCCCATTGAGAGTTTTAACCCTTTGCCACCAACTATTATAAGCATAAATAAATACTAGAGTAGTTAAGTAAAGTAGTAAATACTAGTTAAGCATTTTAAGCAATGGCAACTAAGTAGTAGATCAATTTATACTAGAAGGAATATGAAGAACATATAAAATTATTTTAAACTAAATTGTACAAAAAAGGCATGGGATCATCCAATGTGATTCATATTTGACCCTAAGAAGTTATAATATTCGAATATATTATCACTTTTATTATAATGTCCTGAGGAATTGAGGCATACCATTCAAATCCAACTGACCACTGCTAAGTCAAAATCAATACCATATAAGATCAATGGAAGAGTCGGACTCCATGATCATCGCTAGCACTACTCGATCAATTCGAGTCTGCAATGTAGTGTCATAATAGTCAAACTGCTAAACAACAACTTATAGTCATAGTTATAGTCTTGTAGAGACAACAACTCATAGTTGAAGCTATGGTTCTGTAAAACAACTAGTCTGCCTTGGTACATGGCACCTCACTAGAGAACAAGATCATGCATGACCATACTATAATAAACATTGTACTCCTATTTTAATCAATTTAAGGATACATGGAGATATCTCCACTTACACCATGCATATTCAATAATATGCGCTCTGAGTTTTCCTGTAGGAGTTACTTGTTTCACCATCCTACTAGATACTGATGCTAAGGATGGATCTATGGTACAGGGCAACTAAATGATTAGGGTTTCGCTTGATTAGACATTTCAATAGGGTATCTTTTAATGCATCAATCAAGTTACAAGATGTAAACCCTAAACAAATTCTACAAAATTAAGGTATGATGCAACTTTAGAATATATGAAATGTATTAAGTGGGAACTCATCTTAGTTCTATGGGGGTATCAACCCCTCAATACATTACTAGAGATTTTCACCTCACACTATTCTCAAGGAACTTTCTAGGTCATTAGACCCATTCATATAAATCTTGCACAATTGATAACACATTATATCTTAGCAATGTTCATAATCACCACCCTATATTACATAAAGTTCACCATAGCAATCACATAGTTATACCATTCATCTCACTTGCAAGGTTAGGTTTACATAATCAAGAGAAAAAAACACTATTATGGGATACAATTTATCAAGTAAAATGAGCACATAAATCACATGGATACATGATTAGGTTCAGGGTTCAAACTTAGCTAACTAGGGTTTCATAATGTTATTCAACCCCTAAACCCTAATATATTACTTCACATATGTTTTAAGAGAATTGAGGTTAAGCACCATCATTATTGCTTCGACATGTATAATCATTTCATCATATGTAAACCATTACACTATACAACATCCATGTACATATGTAAATGTATCACTATTGCTCACTCTCACAACATGGGATTGTGACTTGCAACGCATGTAGGTTGACTCTGGCTGCAACGCGTGCAACCGTTCTCTGATCTACAACACATGCAAGGCTTGTGTTGCGGCCTGTGACATGCACAACTTTATCTCTCTTAGACATAATACGTGCAGGGGAAGGGGAGTGTCGTAGCTCGCGACACACACCATGCTCATTCACCCATGATGCACACTTTACTCACTTGTCCGCAACACATTCAATTCACTTGCCTACAACACTCTCATCTCACTTACCTGCAACACTCTCAGTTCACTTGTCGGCAACACACTCAGCTCACTTTCCCGCAATGCATGCAGCATACTTCGACCGCAACGCTCACCAACGCAACATCGTGATCGGGTCACAATAATAGACAGGTAGTCGAGGCTTTCTAGAGACACAACAATACTCTTTGACAAGTTGTCCTCTCTAATTGTGGTAACTAGAGAGCCTGAGAAACTCCTACCTATAAAAGAGAGGGACAACAAGGGAGAGACAATACATGAGAGAGAATCAACCGTAGCAGGTTGACATTCAAAGGGACAACTCCTTCCCGTTGGCTCTAGTAGCGCAACATGGAGTTTTCGGTGATCCGCGTGAACTACTACAGAGGTGAAGAAGTCGTTGCCACCCGTCAGGAGGATATAGTCAACCTCCGTCCATGGTGATCAACTAGGAGGCCTCCGTTGACAGTCGTCCAAGTGAAACTTGAAGAAAGAAGCACACTACAATAAGGGATAGTCGCTGGACTTGCTCCAAGACTAGTTATAAATCTTGTAACCTTCCTTTCCAATACATAGTTATTGACGCGATCTACTGTTCTAGGAGAATATGATAATACATTTTTTTATTTCCTCTACTGTATCTGATGCCACATTACCCAACAAATTATTCCTCCATCACAAGAAATTATTTGAGGAGGTGATCGACATATTTGGAAAGACAATTAAAGTGGGCATCAATACCACTCACATCATTGAGAAAGGTTTTCTCAAACAATAATAGAGTTTAGATATTGAATCCCTCCCTCGATCCTGGTAATTGCAAAACTGGGTAGATGTTCAAAGTACAACATATGGATATCCAATTCATCTACACGAGATGAAGGAACACATGCTACACAGAGAAGGACTTAGAATGAATCTCACAAGAAATAAGGAAGCTTCAGTAGAAAGCACTGCACAAACCAACCATAAAAAGTAGATGAAGATGTGCATGAATGGGCTCTCACAAGAAATTCATGATCAACCAATATTCAAGAAAATCATGAAATAACAAACAAAGAAACTAAAAAAAAATCATAAAGATATCATTTATAGGGCCTTGAGGATTCCAAACTCGAGGAGGAGGAAGATGCCAAAAACCTACGGGAAAATTGGTTTTCTTAAGTTTTTCATAATTAATTCACTGCCTCATGGGCCTCGATCCTGCTCTAATCATATAATAATTTAGAAGGGTTTGTATAAAATTTACCCAATTAAGTATTTAGGTATATATGTCCATATTATGACCCTTGAGGTACCTTGACATTGTCCTATACATGGAGTTATGAATGTGAAGCAAGATAAGTACATTGATTGTTGGATATGAGTTGATGTTATATCCAAAATTAATACTTGTATATCAATCAAGACCAACTACCGAGGTTCTAAGTATGTTACTAATTAGCTATAATCTTTGGATGTGATTCACTTTTATGAAAAGATTGGTGTAGAATTTGTAATCAAGTGTAGAATCTAAGATATCTAAGTTAGGGTTTTCTTACATGTTCTCCTTAAGATGATGAATATCATATAATGCAATAAAACCCTAATTCACTAGATTAGGATGCCTTGTATAATGTAATTTGAGGCCTGAATAATGAAGTGAAAAATTGGTTTAGTTATGGCATCTCGGAGGAACATGAGAAGTTATCTTGGAATTGTATATGTTTGATATATGTGAGAGTTAATGACCCGTATCAAATGTTGTGGCCTTAACTTGTGTAATTTTCTAGAGTACTAACTCTTCTATGAAGAAGATAAAACACATACTAAGGTTAGGTTTTTAGCTATAATAAGAAGGGGCGATGTTGGAATATTCTTCCATGTAGTAGAACATTGAGCATCTTGAAATTAAACATTGTGAATCCTATATTTTTGTATAAGTTGGGACTTGGTTCTAAGTACTCATAAAACAAACTCCACAAGTTGTATACTAGACAATGTTCCCTTACAACTAAGATATCTCATACTTTATGAGATGTATGTAGTCTTAGAGGTACTAGAAACCCAAAGACTTACATGTTGGGTAATTTGGAATCATATTCCTTCAAAAAAAAACTTCGTAATTACTACCAAGATGTTCAAGGCTAACAACTAAGGATACTAACTAACTTACAACAACATGTTGTGATAATCTTTAGACTTCATACCAAGTTAATTACTTCATTCATTTCTATGTTGTATTGCTTTAATTATGTAACTTATTAAATTATGTCTTTCACACACACACACACACACACACACATATATATATAACATATATATATATATATATATATATATATATATACACACACACACACACACATATATAGCTCTTGTTGGGTGTTGAGCTACTCATCGAGGTCTTATGTCTAAAACTTTTAGGGTCTCAAGAGCAACCGTCCCATGGTTTGTAGGAGGATCTATCACACTAGGTATGAATATTGGAATGTGTCTTGAGCTATCCTTGTTTGTTCATACTTTTGGGAATGGGTGTTTTTATTCAATAACTTTTATGAGTTAAGTTATGCAAAATAGATGTATTTTTTGTAAGTACCATACGTGGCATGCATGTGTAATCTTTATGACGAAGTTATGTAATATCTCTTTCATGTATGAATGTGAAAGTTGAATAAAGATATAGTCACTTGTTTGGATGACATATTCTATGATGTAATATGTTTTAATTGAAGAGAAATAAGTAAAGAGTGATTTTCATAGAATGAATATGTGTTTGAATGAACTTATTTTTATGTCAGTTTATCTTAAGAAAAGTTGAAGAAAGGCAAGGAGCCGACCACTAGACATGTATAAGAGCGATCTTGGTTTTAACCAATCAACTTTTTTGATATCACAACCTAGGTTTGAAATAGTAATGACTCTACTTAAGATGTTGTTGTGGTGTTTGATATTCATATATGATTAACATCTCATAATGATCATATATGGTTAATAGATGCAAGGAGGAAGATGAGAAGATTTTTTCCTCCTGTGAAAGTGACGAGGAAGAGTGGGGAGTTAAGGAGGCTCAAATATAAGAGAAAGGCACAATCTCCATGGATTTCAAAACATGGTCATTACATCATGGAATGCCACCATCTTCATTAAAAATATAGGTACGGTTTGGAAAATTCATTCAATTTTGACTCCATGTATAGAATGGAGTACATAGAATGTACCACACCAGCCCCAGATGCAACAAGGAGTAAAAAGAGACAATTGAATGTTTATCTCACATGGGTGACACAAATACATGGCTTACAAAATTAGGAGGCATTTTGTATCTTAAAAATACCTAAAGAAGAGGAGATATGAATATGATTTACCTCCTCAAGGGTAGTGCTAATCACATTTACACAATGGTGGAGTCTAACTGTCAAATTAAGTGGGATTATTTCAAAATAAAGTTAGAAAGTAATTATTTTCCTTAATGCCATCTGAGGGATAAGGTAGGGTTGTTCGAGGACCTTTTATATAGGATTATATCACTTGAAAAGTGCAATTATGCCATGTTTTCACACTATTAAGATAGTCTTATCATATTATTTCAATCGTAAATATGTATGTAATTGCTTAAATGTACCAATTATATCATCATGTACTAAATTGTCATTATTTCGTATGGAGTACAAGTGATATATATAATACATACATACACCAAGACCATTTCTATGAAATGTTGATGCCAGATGTTGAAGTATAATCAAGAAATTGTCTAAATAATACATGATACAACATGTCAATAGGTGGATATGACATGTGGGACATCAACAAACTCAATGTGCCATAGTATCATGACACACAAATGTGTCTCCCATGTCAACAAATATCAATTTTGTCGGGTTCACATCCTCTGTGCTCGGGACATTGTGCCCCGTACATCCCATCCGCACACTTTGTTGTGGAGCCCACAAGTAAACATATCGGATGTTGTGGGATAGATAATGGGTACAAAAGATTTGGACCCAATTTTGTCTATAGAAAAGTAACTACGTACTAAGTGACATGATGTGTCTATCCCTAGGCACATCGTGTCACATCAAGTTAGTCTTCAATTGATTTTTTTCTATGAAGAAACATTTGAGACAAGTTGTGTTTTCCCATAGACACGTTGTTTTGAACACTTGCTGCTCTCTCTCTCTCTCTCTCTCTCTCTCTCTATATATATATATATATATATATATATATATATATATATATATATATATATATATATATATATATATATATATATATATATATATATATATATATATATATATATATATATGCCGACAAGGAGTAGTTCAAGTGGTCAAGTATGGTGTCCCCTAACAAAGGGACCCGGGTTCGAATCACAGTTGCCACCTTAATTTACCACCCTCCCGGGCATTCAGCTTCCGCTACGGGCATGGGAGAGGGGGGAGAAATCTTTCTCTCTTAATCCCCCCCCATATATATATATATATATATATATATATATATATATATATATATATATATATATATATATATATATAGGGTAGCGATCTAGTGAGAAACATCCTACGGTGAGAGCATGAGAGGCATTTGAATAACTACAAATTTGTAACTATTTTTTAAAATCCAACCATATATATGAAAAAAGCATCATTACATTTACCTTCTTGCAAAAAATCATTGCAATCAGACATTGTTTACATGTCCATATGTATAATATACACTTTTTACATCCAACGATCAGCTTGAAATTCAATGTAGAGCATCGAAAAATATTTGGTTATTGTGAATGATCTACAAATTGGATGGTGATAAAATTTTATAGCAAGGTAGATATTAAGGTATACTTGTAATCTGTATGGTTGGATTATGAAAAAATTGATCTATGTGGAGAGTTATTCAAATGCCTTTCATGCTCTCACCAGATATGTTTCTCACTGGATCGTTGCCATATATATATATATATATATATATATATATATATATATATATATATATATATATATATATATAGAGAGAGAGAGAGAGAGAGAGAGAGAGAGAGAGAGTCATGCTAGAATACACTCGAGTGTATTCGGAGCAGAATACACTCAAGTAGTTTTTCATGATGTAATATCTTTTTCAAAAATCTAATACATTGGTCTTCTTAAACATCTTGTAAATAGCTCATATAAAAAATCTGAGCACATTTAGATATTTATAAGGCATCTTATAAAGACTGCAAAAATTATGTATTTCAAATTAGTTTTGTGCGTTGATTTTGTTGCCCTTAGATGAGTGACTTACACTCATCCAAATCGGTTTAAAATTTGTGTGTAGCCTAGTTATAGTATAACAATGAAGATCAATGGTTTACATTTTGCAAAAAAAAAGTCTTGATAAGCAAACACACTTGAGTGTATTCATGCAATCTGTACACTTGAGTGTATTCTAGTCCGACTCTCTCTCTCTCTATACACACACACACACACACACACACACACACACACATATATATATATATATATATATATATATATATTTATATAGTCAGGCTAGAATACACTCGAGTGTACAGATCGCACACTATACCGAAGTAGTGTTTGCATAATAAGACTATTTTGTTGCAAAATATAAACCATTGATCTCCATTTTCATACTATAATTAGGCTACATACAAATTTTGAGCTCATTTGGATGAGTATAAGTCATTCATCTGGGGAAAACATAATTGACACAAGAAACTAATTTGAAATGCATAATTTTTGTGGTCTACATAATATGACCTATGGATGTCCAAATGGGCTCAAATTTTGTATATGAACTATTCACATGATGTTTAAGAAGATAAATATATTAGATTTTCAAAAAAAAGTATTGCATCATGAAAAACTACTTGAGTGTATTCTGCTTCGGATACACTTGAGTGTATTCTAGCCCGACTCATATAGAGTCAGGCTAGAATACACTCGAGGATGATTTGTAACTTCACAAGGATGATTTCATTTTGTTTTAGGACTCTATTAGCAATCTGACGGATCTTAAGAACAACCTTCTCACCTTGTAGACTGAGAATGAAAGGTAGAAGAAGGAGAAGGAGGTCAGGAAGCAAAAAGAGGAAGAAGAAAGCAAGCGTTATAGGTAGATTTTCTCCATAGACTGATGATACCATGATAAGATTCTTCTTTCATTTCTTCATTCCTCTTCTGAACTTCTTCTTTTCATGTCGATCCTATTTTTATATGGTTTATTGATATAACTACTCATTCCACTAACAATTTGTACTTATTCTTTATACTTTGTATTTATATTATTATAACTATAATTCGAATTTATGTTAAACCTCTTCATCTCTTTAGTTATATGAATGTGTTTTCTACATGGATTGTAATGTTTATTTTTAGGATTCTTAATCCTATAGATGTTTTATGGAATTACATATTGAAAAATACGTTACTTCTAGATTATGTTCTAAATTTACTATATACACTTTGCATGAGAATGTGAGAGTATATAATGACTGAAATTTCATGTCATAATGAATGGTTGATTAGGATGATAAGGCATATCATATTATTCTAGTCCCCTACTAAATGAAATGCTTTAAGAATATTTAGCATGAAATTTGTCATGTCCTTATTCATGTAATCAATATATTTCATATTGATTGAAATTTAATGATAATCCAATGCTTAAATAGAATTATTGCTCTTAAATATCTCCATTCGTTCATTGTCACCTGACATGTAATTTAGTATTTATTTTATGTAACTCAATCAAAGCAAACCAACTAAACCAAAAGTAGTGCTATCCCAATTGCATATTAAACATAGATAAGATAATTTCTTGAAATCCCATTTTTTTAATGAATTTTACCTAGATGATTTACTATTATTTGCGTGTGACAATATGGTGTTCTAGATTTATAAAAGTGCATACATCACACTTTGTTAGGGAATGAATTCCTATGGAAATTTTCTTGATTATGTTATATTAGCGATTATTTCAATATATATTTGTGTTATGTTTTCATCATTTAGTTTATTTTACTATTGCTAATAAATTTTTCCTTCATTTTGTGTGGAGATACGCCGTGAGATGATTGTACATATAATCCACTTATTGGATTATTACAAACATCATTTTAGATTCCACAAAGGACTACTTTGTTGGACTCTATCTGGCACAAAATACTTATCTTCATCAACTTCACATACATAACACCAAGATGGTATATATTCACAAAGCCCCGCCATGGATGAAAGACAAACAAGTTTTTATTTTCCTTTCCTTTCCAAGAACTAGAAGAGGAGGAAATTCAAGTATGTAATGCAGGTTTGTATGTTTATTTATGTTTGTCAAAATGTGTTTGTGCTTTCTAGAATTTTTGCAATTGGTCATTTTTTTGAAATTTCCCCTTTCATACTTCAACTGTTATCCTAAAATTCATTTTAAAAATTGCTCTCTTAGATGGTCACATTCTCAACTTCTTTTCTTTTTTTTTTCAAGAAAAACACATGAGATTTTTTAATTGATTGGAACACACATCAAGAATGGTTTATTTTGTACTTTTATGAGCAACCATGATACTCCATTTTGTAATCTTGATGTTAATCACCCTATTTTGTGATATTTTGAGTTGTTGCCATGATTTGTGAATAGATACATGATACCAATAATATTCATGACCATTAGTTTTAAACATGCTCTTAAAATTAAGAGTTAAAATTGCCATTTCATTGTTCAATTGATAAAGTGTCAGAATTTGAAGAATCTTTTTGTAATTCTTTAATAACTAAGACAAAACTTTGCAATGTGCATAATTATAGAAAATTTTGATCTCCAATATGGGCTCCTATCATCTTAAAAAGGCAAAATAAAAGGATGTACCACTACTACAGAAATAGCGTTCAGTGTCGCTTTTCTGGGCATCGGTTATTAAGGAAAACCGACGCCTATAATATCAGGCGTCGGTTATTTAGGCAAACCGACGTCTATATTCGAAAACCAGCCAGACACGGGTACCACTTTGTATTCAGCGTTGGCTTACTATAACCAACCGACGCCTAAAAGCACCCGCAAAATCCAATTTTCGAGCGAAAAAAATTTGGGCCACATACAGCGTCGGGTTTTTAACTATTCACCGACGCCTATTTAAAATGAAATTTTGCGCGAAAAGTTCCACTTTAAGTGTAATAGTTCCCGCCAACTAATTTGGGGTCGGTTTTTTACTATCAACCGACGTTGAAGATAATAGGCGTCGGTTGTTTGAAACAACCGACGCTATTTGGGAACTTAATAGCCCCGCCAAACAGAGAACTCTTCCCCATTTCTCTGTTTCATTGCGAACCTCCTGCTAGGTCTGGCAATTCTTGCCGCCGGTGCTCCCCGCCGTCGTTGCCCCCCTCCCTCGCGCCGCCACCGCTGTTGCTCCCCCGCGCCGCTGCTCCTCTCCTCGTCGTCGCGCCGCTCCTCTCCTCAGCTTTCCTCGCTGCCGGTGGCTTCTTTGGTGTTGTCCTTGCCGACGCCGGCTGCCTGTAGGTCTCTGCTCAGGCCGCTGCTCTCCAGGCCAGGCATTCTTCCTCTTCCCTCAAGGTACTGCCTTCTTCCTCTTTCCTTCCTCCGCCTAGGCGGCTGCTTGGGTGGTGCCAAGGCACGCCAAGGCTGCTGCTGGGCGTTTTTTATTTATTTAAGTTATTTACTTATTGGTAACTTGACAAGTAACTCATATCCATTGATGTTGAAGTAAGTTAGGAAGCCAGTTTGTTGACAGTGATATCTGATTATCCATCTGACTTTTGGTTCTTCATCCTATTCATCATGGTGGCATTGCCTCATACTGTGGTCAACTAGGGGAAGTAACATTTGTCTGCAATGTAACTTATCAAAACATGTAGAATAAGTAATTGAAGAACTAGGAGTAGGAACATGTATAATGGGTACATCACAATGGTGAAAATTTAGCTCAAATGAGTGAATTGCTTGATTTTTTTGAAAGCTCTAGTTATACTTCTTATATTTTAATGTGATGTTACTCTATGCATGTTTCATGTTTGGTACACGACTGAAGTAGCAGTATATTAATAAAAAAAATGATTATGTCTTTGTTTCATTGTTGAGTATATTGAGAATCCTAATCACCCTTCTTGCTTAATGATGAACTGTAATGCACACATGTGACATGCTTGGAATGTAAATGATGAACTTTTCCCTAAATTGCCAATCATGCTTTTAAAGACATCAATAATCACCCTAACTTGAAGAACAAGGATTGTAGGTATAAGAATGACAGCACATGTATTTGTTGGCCTAGAAACCCATCCAAGATTTACTCATTAGGAGTAAATCTTATATAGTCCCCGGTTTGGGACTGTTCTTGAACACCTAATCTCACTTAGGATGTAAGTGTATAATGTGTATTGGGTTTTCGAGAAAATTTCGGCAGCATTTCCCCGTTTGTTCTCTAAGTACATATGTACTTAGAGAACAGGGGGGAAATGCTGCCGAAATTTTCTCGAAAACTCAATACACATTATACACTTACTAGTGAGATTAGGTGTTCAAGGATGGGATAGGTGGTACACATTTATTATATATAAGAATGACATCAAATGTATTTGTTGGCCTAGAAACCCGTCCAAGATTGACTCATTAGGAGTAAATCTTGGATAGTCCCCGGTTTGGGACTGTTCTTGAACACCTAATCTCACTTAGGATGTAAGTGTATAATGTGTATTGGGTTTTTGAGAAAATTTCGGCAGCATTTCCCCGTTTGTTCTCTAAGTACATATGTACTTAGAGAACAGCGGGGAAATGCTGCCGAATTTTTTTTGAAAACCCAATACACATTATACACTTACTAGTGAGATTAGGTGTTCAAGGATGGGATAGGTGGTACACATTTATTATATATAAGAATGACATCAAATGTGTTTGTTGGCCTAGAAACCCGTCCAAGATTGACTCATTAGGAGTAAATCTTGGATAGTCCCCGGTTTGGGACTGTTCTTGAACACCTAATCTCACTTAGGATGTAAGTGTATAATGTGTATTGGGTTTTCGAGAAAATTTCGGTAGCATTTCCCCATTTGTTCTCTAAGTACATATGTACTTAGAGAATAGCGGGGAAATGCTGTCAAAATTTTCTTGAAAACCCAATACACATTATACACTTACTAGTGAGATTAGGTGTTCAAGGATGGGATAGGTGGTATACATTTATTATATATAAGAATGACATCACATTATACACTTAGGATGTATGTGTATACCCTAATCTTTTCCTAATATATACTTGTTTCCTAATATATACTTGTTTTCTCTGATCATAGAATGGATAGATCATGGATGTCCATTCGTAATCGTTGCACCCCAGAGTTTATATCTGGTCTTGATCAGTTTATTAGATTTGCCGAGGAACATAGGAAAAAACCTACAGATAGGTTCTACTGTCCATGTAGACATTGCAGTAACAACTTGAAAGTCAACACTGGTGAGGAAATCAAAAGTCATGTCATGTGCAACGGGATTGTACAAGGCTATACAGAATGGCACTGGCATGGAGAGATTTCAAAATCGAAACCAGTAGATGTCGATAGCAGTGCTTGGGTGGAAGAAGAAATTGCCTCTGATGACGTAAATGTGAACGAACCAGTTCCAGCAGACATCGTTGATGCGATGCTGGATAGTTGTAGGGTAGAGCACACCGATCCACCTCCTATCTTTAGAAACATTGTGCATGATGTTGAGATACCGTTATACACAGGCTGTGCTAAGTTTTCGAAGCTTAGCGCTGTGTTGAGATTGTATAAGTTGAAAGCTAACAATAGATGGAGTGACAAAAGCTTCACTTCATTGTTGACTTTGTTGAAAGAAATGCTTCCTGAAGGAAACGAGCTGCCAATCTCAACATACCAGGTAAAGAAAATGTTGTGCCCAATGGGAATGGAGGCCAAGAGAGACATTTCGTTTGCACGCTATGTTGTTTTGCACTGTTAATGACTTTCTAGCATATGGGAATTTGTCTGGATATAGTGTCAAAGGAGCTAAAGCGTGTCCTATATGTGAAGAAAACACTGATTTAATAAGACTAAAACATGGCGGCAAGACTGTATATCTTGGTCATCGAAGGTTTCTTTCAAAATTCCATCCGTATCGTAGGAAGTGCAAAGTATTCAATGGATGGAATGATGAACGGAGTGCACCTAAACCTATACCATGGGATGTTGTTTATGAAAGAGTAAAAGACATTGTCAATGAATTTGGTAAGAAATCACAATGTAGTATGGCCACACGGAGTGACAATTCTTCATTCAAGAAGAAGTCAATATTTTGGGATCTTCCTTATTGGAGTTCTTTGACAGTCAGACATTGTATCGATGTAATGCACGTTGAGAAAAATGTCTGTGATAGCATCATTGGTACTCTGTTAAATATACCAGGTAAGACTAAAGATGGGATGAAATCCAGACTGGACCTACGTGAAATGGGAATAAGGTCAGAATTAACACAATTACGTGAAATGGGTAATAAAAGAACATACTTACCTCCCGCTTGTTACACGTTGTCTAGAAAGGAGAAGAAAACTTTTTGTGAATGCTTGGTAAATGTTAAGGTGCCACATGGTTACTCATCCAACATCCGTAGATTGGTATCAATGAAAGATCTGAAGTTGATAGGTCTTAAATCTCAAGATTGTCACACTCTAATGCAACAAATATTGCCCGTGGCAATTCGATCTATATTGCCGAAGCATGTAAGGTTTGCAATTACCAGACTTTGTTTCTTTTTCAACAGTCTATGCATCAAAGTTATTGACCCTGATACTCTCGATAATTTGCAAAGAGAAGTGGTTGTTACCCTATGTCAGCTTGAGATGTATTTCCCTCCTTTGTTCTTTGATATCATGGTACATCTTGTTGTCCACTTGACTAGGGAAGTGAAAATGTTGGGACCAGTTTTCTTGCATTGGATGTATCCCTTTGAACGATACATGAGCGTTTTTAAAGGTGATGTTCGAAACCGTTATCGGTCTGAAGGGAGTATTATTCAAGGTTATGTGGCGAGAGAGGTTATGAATTTTTGCAATGACTTTCTCAGTGGTAATGACACTTCTGATAATGACAAGAATATTGAGGAGGGCAAAGGAATTTTGGGATCACGGGTGAAAGTAATCAGCCGTGAGCAGTTGGAACAAGCTCACTTGTATATTTTACACAATATGGACGAAGTGAGTGTTTATATCGAGGAACATACCAATTTCATAAAGAGACAACATCCTCGAGCAAGTTCAATGTGGCTTGCTAGAGAGCATAATAAAACTTTTACTAAGTGGTTTGAAGATAAAGTCTTACATCAACTATCTCAAACACCAAATGATATTACAGAAACTATCAAATGCCTCGCCTTTAAACCAAAACCAAATGTTATGTCTTATGAAGGGTTTGACATTAATGGATTCACATATTACATAAAGCGCCAAGATGATAAGAGTGTCGTCCAAAATAGTGGGGTCACTCTTCAAGCGTCGACTATGTACTTTACAAGTGCAAAGGATAAGAGTCCACGTGAAGCTAAAATGTCATATTACAGTGTCATTGAAGACATTTGGGAGTTTGACTACATAGATTTCAAAATTCCGCTCTTTAAATGTAATTGGGTTGATAACACCAAAGGAGTTATAGTGGATGAATTGGGTTTCACTTTGGTGAACTTTGAAAAGATTGGCGAGAAGGGTGAACCATTCATATTGGCATCACAGGCGAAACAAATATTCTATATCGATGATCCTGCAAATGATAAATGGTCGGTTGTTCTTCATGGTAAAAGACAGTTCATTGAAGATCCTATAGATGAAGAAGAGTACTATGATAAGTATGATGACTCCAGTCCATTCTCAGTTGGGTTTCCAACTCCACAAAATATTGAAGCTAATGATGACTTATATGTGCGCGGAGATCACAATGAAGGATTGTTAATTGACAAAAGATCACAATTTTAGAGACATGTATGTTTATACAAATGCTAAATGTTTGTCTTTTTCTAGTTAATACAAATGCTAAATGTTTGCCTTTTTCTAGTTAATACAAATGCTAAATGTTTGCCTTTTTCTAGTTAATACAAATGCTAAATGTTTGCCTTTTTAATGACATTTTCAGATGGCTGACCATGATGAGCATGATGTCCATGATGAGCATAAAGTCCATGATGAGCATGCTGTCCATGATGAGCATGGCGAGGATACCAATGTAAGTTCTAAAAACATATCCTGTATGTCTATAAAATTCATTATCTTCTAGTTATGTCATATATCCTATATTTCTATATTGGGCTAATTCAGTGTGTTTATTTTTGTCAAATTTTAGGTTGATGATGCACATGTACCCACTGAAGCACTGGAGCAACTTGATGCGCAACACCAAATACTTAACAAGAAAAGGGGCATCACTCTGTTGAAGAAGTTAATAGCGCTAAGTGACAGTGGATCCAAATTGGTTGTGAAGTTTGATAATGGAGGAAATGCAATTGGAGTGAACCGCAATAATTTTGTAAACTATCTTGGGTGTACCACTCGGAGCCATTGTGGTGTTAAGTATGATAATTGGCATAAAGTTCCTCAGGGGAAAAAAGACTTGATATTGAAGGATTTATGCGTGAGTTATTATTATTTGCAATTCTATTTTGTAGATTACAAATTTTATTATTTGCAATTCTATTTTGGATACTAGTTAATAACATTTCTATTTTACAGAATCTGTTTGCATTGGATGAGAAGTTGCATCGTAAAAGTGTGATGCAACGCGCTGGAAAGATGCTTCGGAATTATAAGACAAATCTGAACAGAGAATACATAAAAGAGGGTGATAAGAAGAAGAAGTCAGCCCTTGAACAATGGAACTTCTTGGACAAAGAAGATTGGGACAATTTTGTTGCTTCAAGAAAATATGAAGAATTCAAGGTATTAGGTGTCACTCCCAATTTAATTAATATACATTGTATTCACCTATTCAAGATTAACATTTAGTGATACTAACCAAATCATTAAGGTGCATACTAACTAGGCCTTCAGTGACGCACAAAAAGCAAGGCGTGCACTGAATGTGCATGACCACACTATGGGTCCAAAAGGCTATGCAAACATTCGCCAAAGACTACATGCGGAGTCTGCGGCTACTCAGGAGTCTGCCACACCCATGCCTCACCATGATATCTGGATAGCTGGGAGGCAAAACAAGAAGGGTGAAATAAAGAAGCCCGTAACTGCTGAGGCGGGTGCGAAAATGGTAAAATACAACTCTTAGAGAAATCGTTTGAATATTGATTATTTGTGGTGTTAACTTACCAATTTCTGTTGATGGTGATTAGCGGGAGCTGCACGAGCAGAGGAAACAAGGCACGTTCATCCCTCAGGGCACAAGGGATGAATTGACAGTTGCTCTGGGTAACCCAGAGCATCCTGGACGTGTTAGGGGTGCAGGCACTGGTATGGGCATCAAAACATTCTTTGGGCCATCCCAGCGCAAACCAAGAGCGGGACTTTCTCAAGAAGAGGTAACCTATTCTTTTTTTAGAATGTTACTGCAAAAGGAAATTCAATAATAAGAAGCTAACGTTTCTTTTATCCATGTATAGGAGAATAAGAGAGTCGAGGATATAGTTGCTAAGAAGGTCAACGATGTAGTTGCTGAGAAGGTCAAGGAAGAATTGCTACGGTGGCAGGCATCTCAGGCTTCCAATCAGCCTATGGTGACCCACTCTTCTCCTGATGCACAGACTGTGAGTAATCCTGGAGACCCATCGCCTAACACGTCTGCTGTAAGTATTGTTTATGACATTGTAGCTAGTCTTTTCAAGATGATATGTTTTTAAGATGATATGTATATATGTATAACATTCTTTACGTAAATTTGTAGGCATTGAAGCCATGCCGCTTAAGAATGCAAGACTATGTTGTTGCAGAGGCGCAGGCTTACCAGTCCCTTCCTGGGGCAACGTTTCATGGGACTCCAATGCCGCAGGGCTACATTCGTGTGAGCCCGATATGTGTATTACCAGATTGGAGGGAAGTTGCGTTGCCATATGCCCACCCAGATATTGATACACTTGGTGAGGCAGAAGGCGGGGTCATATTGTGGCCCAAAGCAGATGTCGTCTACACTACTGAAATTGTAAGATAAATTTACATTGATTTAGACTGTTAATGTGTATATATGATGTCAACTGATCTGAAATTATATATACAGGTTAAAAAGAAGACACCAGGAGCATCTAAGCCTCCACCTCTACTTCCCGCATTACCAACTTGGGTTCCAACTGACCTAACATACCCGTTAGGTCCTGCTTGTAGGGGAATGGCATGTTGGCTACGGGCACATAATATACATTGCCCAATAATTGTTTCTTTAGATGCAGATTATGCAGGTCAATCATACAATAGCTCTTTATTTATACAAGATATTATTGAGTTGTTTATGTATGATTGGCTGAATACATCAATGATAGATACATGGATAAGGTGAGATCTTGTTTATACATCCATATACCTTGTGTAAGATCCGGTGATCTGGTTTCTTATATATTAATGCATACGTAATACATGTTTTGCAGCTACTTAGTCGAAGATCATTGCAAACAATTTGCATTTGATCATGTGGGATTTTTTATTCCATCATTGATTAGTATGGTAGCTAAAGACCCTGATAGTGTTCAACAATACTGTATAGATGCTTTTACAATTTTTGGTCAGCAAAAGAATACAATAATAATAGCTCCATTCAATGTCAAGTAAGTTTACTTTATTTATAATTTGGACTTAAGAAAATTCCATTTTTATTGTGCATTTTGAGTTATTAATTGTTAACTTTTTACCTCTAGCTGTAGACATTGGGAGTTACTAGTTATTGTCCCCGGGACATTCACTGTTTATTATCTAGATCCCGCGGAAAGTACATTAAACACTAAAATTAGACACGTAATGAGAATGCCATTATTCTGGTGAGAAATATTTCATTTTTGTATCTGTTAACATATGTTATTACATTACTATTTACTTATGCAATTTACTGTGTTATATTAATATGTAGGGGTTTAGATGCATTCAAAAAGGCTGAAGGAACAGTCCCAAGGAAAAAGAACCCGCCAATAAATTGGCAGAACGTACAAGTAAGTTCTCGACTCCGATGTATATATTATTGATGTGAATTGTGCTTAGTTGTATATTTTGTATGTTTCAATTTATAGTGCGCTACACAAGACAATGGCTGGGCATGCGCATACTATGTGATGCGATTTATGTAGATGATTATCAAACATGCCGCATTAGACATCGATACCATACATGAGGTATTATATATAGTCTCATTAGTTAGTATGAAATATATCAATCTTATTTTAATATTATTACTTATATATATACATCATTCTCTTTGCAGGTGTTTAAAACTGACAACACTATAGGTAAACGCTTAAAAATATACATGCTCCATATACGATGGAAGCATTAAATGAAATAATAGAAGAATGGGCAAAAGCCATACAAGCAGTGGCAACTGTAAGATATAATTGGGATGTTGATAGCGATAATGAATGATACTTTGTAAATGAATATTTATGAATGTTAATACATGTATTTGAATGTTTCTATATGTGTGAATGTGAGAATTGAATTGATGTCTGAATGTATCTACTTGTGTGAAATTTTCCTTGGGACTTTTGCAGGTTTGTGGCATGTTTGTAGGCTGATATCAATGGATGTCGTAAACCTGCAGTTCAGAAAACTGAACTGCAGGTTCTCATCCTGCTGACCAGCCACAGCAGGTCTGCAAACTGATATGAAAAAAAATAGATATAGGCGTCGGTTATTTACAAAAAACCGTCAGCAAATACCTACAGCGTCGGGTTTTTGAACAAAACCGATGCCTAATGTGGCCACAACCGTACTGGAAATGGCGTCGGCTGTTCGTGTCAAACCGCCGCCTATAATACATATAGGCGTCGGTCTTTTAGTAGATAACCGACGCCAAACGGGTTCGCGCCATAGAAAACAGCGTCATCTAGGACACTTTCTGTGTCGGTTACCAATTAAACACCGACGCTATATTCCATATAGGCGTCGGTCTTTTAGTAGATAACCGACGCAGAATGTGTCCTAGATGACGCCGTTTTCTGTGGCGCGAACCCTTTTGGCGTCGGTATTCTATAAATAACCGACGCCTGTATGTTAAATAGGCGTCGGTTAAAAAACCGACGCCGGAGTGTTCGACCTTTAGCGGCGCCCACATAGGCGTCGCTCGGAAACTGACGCCAAAGGGGGTTAAACAACCGACGCCAAAGGCTATTTCTGTAGTAGTGTACTATGTAAAATCACTTTAAAAGAGGATATGCTACCCCAAAGGACCCCTCAAATGAACAAGGCTTCATCATAATATAGGTCATATTTTCAAGAGGGTTTGATATCACAAAGAGGCATGTCATATGTGCATATGTATCCATGCAAGGACATGTGTCCTTTCCCCTACAAATATATTGTTCAATGTGAACTTCACATTAATGCTTAATTCGTTTTTTACAATTTCTAAAGTTTAAATAATGATTTGGCTTTTTCATGTTTAAGTTTATTGATCT
The DNA here is from genome assembly GCA_963693085.1 of Alisma plantago-aquatica. Classification (NCBI taxonomy): domain Eukaryota; kingdom Viridiplantae; phylum Streptophyta; class Magnoliopsida; order Alismatales; family Alismataceae; genus Alisma; species Alisma plantago-aquatica. The sequence goes on from OY856411.1 coordinate 264,012,240, forward strand.
TGTTATGCACGTTACAAAAAAAATTGGTTTGAATGTGATCATCTTCATATTCAAAGCATCAAGTCATAATGTTTTTAAGATATTTGGCAAAGTGGAGCATTTATACACAAATGAATGAAAAATTGGTAATGTATATTCCAACTCTTGGTTATGTATCTAGTCATTAAAGTTTTGTTTGAGGACAAGCAATCATTGTAAGTATAGAGTGATTTGATAGTGTATTTTATACCATATTTCATACTATTATTTGGTGCATTTATTATGATTTTGTATCATAAATATATATATTTAGCTTTAGTGTCACAATTATACCATCTTAAACTAAATCACGAATGTTTCATGTAGAGTCCAAGTTAAATATTCTATACATATACTAAGGACAATTCTCGTGTAAAGATATTTCCAAAATGATAAAGAAAACTCAAAAAATTATCCAAATAATACACGAAAAGACTTTTCAAGAGGTGGACATGTTGTGAGACATTGCATGACTCGACTTGCCCCAACAACATGAGACACATGATATCTCCCACGGGGCACACCTTGTCTCTTGTTAGCAAAACCCAGTTTTGTATGAAACTAAATCACTGCTAAGTGAATCAACGTATCTTACATGTAAACATGCTGTGTCACATACAGACAGGTCCAACCGATAGTTTTTCTTTAAAAAGCTAGTTTGGGGGATGCTGCATTTGCCCCTATACAAAATGTGTCAAGCACATGTTAGAATATTTAATATCTATTCAGATGTTTTTAACATTAAGGGGATTATTCCATTTCATTCCTAACCACTGTCAAAAATTTGAGAGCTATGTAGAACAACCTTTTCATCCCCCAGTCTAAGAAGAGATATCAAGTGCAACATGTGTATTTTCTCCATGGAGTGATGACACAATGATGGAATTCTTTTTTTTTTCTTTATTCTTCTTCTTAACTTCCATGTTCACTTTTATTAATTATTTTATATTTTAATAGTATAACATGTCATTCTACAATATTGATTCATACTTTTTCTTCATGATTAAAGGATATACTATTGCACTTATGTACTCAAATGACTTTGATCCATATTTATATGAAACTTTTCATCTCTTTAATTATATGACTATTTTCTCTTCTAATACTTAGATTACAATGATTATTTTACAGAATCAGCCACTATTACATGTGTTGGGGAGTTCCAAGTTGATAAAGATGTAGCCTCTTGGATTATGCATTAGAGTTTTTTGTCCGCTCTTTTCATGAGAATATGATTGTATATTAAGACTGAAAATTCATGTTTAATGAATGATTAATTAGGATGATGTGAGAGGAAGTCAATTATTCAATTAGTCTAATATCTTACATTAAAAAGGCATTAAAACTATATAAAATTTTCAACAAAATATTTGTACGATCTAGATGTTAACATAAATGGGAAATTAGTGTATTCTTGAGTTCTTAAATACAAATTTAGGTCTTGAATCTATTGATTTCCCCACATCTCTTTGCTTATATTTTAGGACTTGTTTGCTTTATTCAGTCAAACTAAATAGCCAACCATAAAAATTATATATGCATCCTAATTTCATATTTAATATATTTAAGATAAGTTCTGATACTACTTGTCGTCCATGCTAATATGGTTTACAAAGTGTTGCACTAGATAAATTAATTTACTTGTAAACTTTTTACACATAGTCTCTCGATGAATACTAAGATATATTTACTTATCTATTCTATTACTCATGTATGAAGGTAAACGATGATAATATAATTAGATTTTGCAAAGATGGAAAAAATGTGAAGACCCAACATCAGACTACACTCATTGAGTTTAGAGGAGATTATTCTCCTTCATTTAAGAAGTTGGGATAATAAAAAAAAGAGGATTCAACATATCTGGCGAGGAGCGGCTAAAGAGGTTAAGAATGGTGTCCCCTAACAAAAGGACCTAGGTTTGAATGCTAACTGACACCTTAAATTACCATCTTCCCAGGCATCCAACCTCCTCCATAGGTTTGGGTAAGGGGGATAAATATTTCTCTTCTAACCCAAAAAATAGAAATCAACATGAAGCGTGATTCTGATTTGTGCACGATCGTCACAATTAGATCACATTTATGAAGGATACATTCAAACAAGAAAAAAAATATTCAACACCTTTTCGACATTCACACCATCAACAATAGATAAACGTAGTCTCCGGATTGAGGGGTCAACCCTAATTAGCCAAGGTAGAGGTAAGGGATGGCAAGTTAAACCTACCAAGATATCCAACACATGACCCATCTTTGTGACAAGACTTCCAAGGTAAGGGCTAATCAAAACTTGTGTAGCGTGCAAACAAAATCACTTGGTTCCAAGTTGGGGACCAAACTTTGAAAGTTTCTCTTAGTGTGGAGGTATGGATCATTTTAGACCAAATTTCCCACAATTACAACAAAGAAAACAAGGTTAGCAATTCCTACCAACAAAACAAAAGAGTTATGGTAGTGTACATGTTTCAACAACTACATGTCCAACTCCAACATGACATGATCAAGGAACGGGAGGTTTACGAGCAATGAACGGATGGCATTGTGCCAACAAGGGTTATCTCTATTTAGATAAAAATTTTATATTCATATTGACCAGGTTCCATTTTTTTTCAATATTAGTAAACCATGATGCAACACACCCATTACCGATTATGAAGTCCACGTAGTTGTCGTATTCTAGTGAAAGATACACAATATGCTCTTTTCTTAGAGACTGCTATTTTGGGTCTATATGGTTGATGGAGGTATGTTATACTATGTTTTTCACTCTTTGGGATTTTCTATCCAAGTGAAACTTTTGCCACTTGATATGTATGGGTTTGAATTAATATTTAGAATAATAAAACTAGAAAACTATATAATTATGATGGAGTATTTTCCAAGGATGTATATTTCTTTGATACATTGGATCTTAGACTTTACAAGGAGAAAAGGGTATTCTTAGATATCTCTTGTATCAACAAGAAGTCATAGACATTGACGAGAAGGTTGCACAATGTACACGATTTCATGTAACGAATACCATATTTGAAATCCTTAAGATAGAAGATGTGCTCATGGTATGTGGATATATATATATATATTAACACACACAAATACAAATGATATATATATGTACATACATACAGAAATACACACCCACACACTCACATGTACACACACAGACACAAACACACACACACACACAGATATATATATATATATATATATATATATATATGTATACATACATACATACACACATATATTTCTTAATTTATTACCCTCCCATGCATTCGACCTCCGCCACGAGCGTTGGAGGGGGGGAATGTCTTTGTTAATCTCATATTTGTTAATTTATTACCATCCTGAGCGTCTGGCCTCTGCTATTAGATGGGGGAGGGGGATATATTTATCTCTTAATCCCATATATATGTATAGGCGCACACACAAATATATATATATATATATATATATATATATATATATATATATATATATATATATATATATATATATATGGCTAAAATAATTGTATACCTAAGTACATGTAGCTTACATGTACCCACCTTCATTTATGGTGATTGTAAAATCCTACTAAATAATCCAACCTCATCGATATAAAGTATTCCCTTTAGATAAGATGTGTACACAAAATCACCATAATATGATATCCATAGATCATCCAATGAAAGAAAATGTGTATTTTTTAATCAACGGTAAGTTGCAAAATTTGTAGAAACCATTGAATGAGATATTACTATATCTCATGATCTATATGAGATATGGTTCTGGTTTTTAAACACATCTAATCTATATAGTGTTGAATCAATCCATATGGTTTGCTTTTATCAACATACTCCACATGTTCTATTTTAATGGCCGGTACATATAAGTTACATGTACCGGCCAGTACACACTTCTTAATCATACACACACACACACACACACACAGAGAGAGAGAGACTATACTAGCCACATTTGGAATGACTGAAGTAAGATATGTATGTGGCTAACTATATATGCAATCAAAATAATATATTATGAGATGATACTTTGCAAGAATATATGCTTCATGGTCAACTTGATGATTGACCTTTGTCGACTAAACACAACAATCATGTACAATGAATTAGTTTTTGTCCATTTTCCAAGCTTCTTGACATGGAAGTATACTATGTTCACTAGTTATTGAATTTAACACGTTCTTAGAATTAGATTATATTATTAATATTGGACACTTTTATTTTTAAGCCACTTCAATTGCTAATGCAACAAAAATAGCCTCAGTAGTTAAGATTGATGAAGTAATCATCATACACCCCCACCAAGTAGCCATTTTTCCTGAGAATTTTCTTGCAGTGACATAGACAACAACATAATTCCTTATGAGAGTAATATCAACATTTAATTTGACCCACCCTAGTAAAGTGGGAAACCACCCTTGATTAATGGATATAGTGCTACACCTTTTTCTAAGAATGTGAGCTCCATACTTTACTAAATTTAGCAACATTGATAATTATGGAGTTGTAATTTTGATTAGCATTGTAATGAATCGAATTGAAAAGAGATTGACTTCCACTTGGCCTATAAAAGCAACCAATAATATTTTTTTTAGAATTGCTCACTTTTAGGTTTATACTAATTCATGCATCTGAATATAACACGAAAAATCTTACAACATGTGCCACAATTTCTTAGGTTTGTCAAATCCTATAATGCATGAATAATTGTTTAGATGTGAAAGAGGACATACCAACTCATCTATGAAGTGTCTACATTTTCTTCTTTCATTATTTATTGAATCTCCATCTGTTTCCAATCAAATGAAGATTTTATATTTGGATGGGGCCCTTAGATTCCATATTTATGCATGTGTCCTATTTACGCACATGCCTACCCTTCCCTATAATAATATAGGCTGACTTTGTACTGGGTACTTGTTACTAGTTGCCCGTGTCTAACTATATTTCATGGTAGCCCTATTGGGTAATCTTCTGAACAAATAGTGTATGGTACATAGATTTGTAAGGAATGAATATCCCAATTTCCTTTAAGCATGACTAAAGATGAGACATGGAGATATTCGAAACATCATCTATCTACCGAGTAGTTTTTATAAACAAGTCCTTCATTGTCCTTCTTCTGGAACTTAATGGATATAATACGCTGAGGTGTCCTCTACACTTTTGATGATTTTCCCACTTAATTTGAGAAGATTGGATGCATCTCCCTAATCATTCTATAGAATGATGTGCATCTATAACCTGGGTGGTTCCTATCAGATTTGTATTTATGTTTCAGAATTTGAGTCCAAGATGAATGTCTCCCAGAATACAGTTCCCATGCATGCTTCAACAACATTTCCCTTTTCTAGTATGGCATTGAATGGATGCCCAAGGCTCCATTCTATTTGGTTGTAATCACCTGATACCATGACACTACTTAAATATAATGTTTTGATTGTGATATTCACCAGATAGATAATCTATCACTTTGTCAGTTCAGTGACATAAGCTTTGTGGTAGATCACAAGTTTTCATGGTATATGAAGGAATTGTGTCAATCATAGATTCGTCTAAACAAAAAAGACCAACCAATCATAAGGTGTATGACTCCCAACCATTAAATCTAATTTTAGCATTACCGAGTATTATACTTCCATATTTCTATATGACCATGGATTATAGAAAAACCAAGACACTTCCTGATGTAGCCCTATTTTAGGGCTCCATCTCGTGCCATTTTGCACTTTAATCACATCTAAACAAGTTAGATTGCATGTTAATTCCCCCAATTTGTGTTTTACCATCAAATGCGCTTATGGATATTCTTTGCACTGTTTTTTAGGTACTTGGACCATGCTTTGGATGGATGAGAGAGAAGGAAAAACTTCTAGGATTCCTCCACTCATAGAGGGGGTTCAAAAAAGGCCTAAAAGCTCCCTCAACCTACCCCCAATGGCCAAGAGTTGTCATCAAGCAAAGAAATCCATGGATAATGAAAGATGAAGTTCAATTGCCTACTGCAGACCCCAAAATAGCCGTGGGCATACCCCCACGATCGTGTCTTTTATGTTGAAGAATTGATAGAATCAATAGGGATCTACCCCAACTTACCATGGTCGTGGCCATCAGCACGACCGTGGCCCATTGAAGATACCACGACCGCCATGGGAATTTCACACAAAAACCCCTAGAATCAACAAGGAGTGCACCTGAACGCCCACGACCGTGGCCATCCACCACGACCGTGGCCATTGAAGACCAACTCGCCCATGCTGCTGCCCCACGATCAAGGCCCCCTCCTCCAAAACGGCCGTGTTACTCAACACGGCCATGGTGCTACTCACCCAACACGACCATGGCACTCCGCCACGGCCGTGGCACTCCGCCACGGCCATGGCCACCTCCTACTTAGCATTTTCACCACCTTTCCACACCATGCTTGTATCTACCCCCCACTACCGTTCCATACCACTCCCACCACAGTCGTGGCCCATCAACACGACCGTGGTGACCAAACAACCCTACCTATTTTTCACACTATTTTTCCTATTCTACCCCCACTTACCCTAGTACTTCCCCACCACCTATATATACATAGGTGGCGGCTGGGGCAAGAAGGTTAGCTACTCCTAGCCACCATTACTCTTCTCCACCCACTCCTTGAGCATTTAGTACACTCCCCTTTGCATTTATGCTCTCCACCCACCATTTCCATCTCCATTTCACCTTCGAAACCTAGTTTTCTAGGTTTTCCTCCATAATCCCCCATATCTTCTTGCCCATCTGCACCTTTAGAGGAGGAGGATGTCCCCAAGCAGCTAGGAGGTGAAGAAGAAGGCTTCTTCCACGAGCTCCATGGAGTTTCTTCCCCTTCTTTCCCTTTCTTTTGCTATTTTCTTGATCATGTCTAGCTAAGCCCGTAGTGGTGGGCTGTTTGGGGGGAAAATGTGACTTTGATACCAAGCTGGGGGAAATTTGGCTTGTAATGAACTTATTTTTATCTATGATGATTGCTCCATGATTTTGTCTCTTATCCCATTGCCATGATTGTGATTTATGCTTTTTGCTATGAATTGTTTGTTTGATAGTGCTTGATGATACCATGTTTCTAGGAGAATTGGGATGCATGTGACAATCTTAGGTATGACTCATAGGTCCCAATAGGGGATCCCTATCTAGTCCCCTTTGTTCCTACATGCCTACCCTCTCTCCTACTACTTGGTATGAGACCTAAGTTACTAGTATAAGTGGGATTGACGTGACTGCCTAGGGTTTTCTAAAGGCTAGAATGGCTAGTGGCATGAGGTCAAATATCCTCATCTCTAATCCCATATCTACCCTTGTCCCTCAATTGCTCAATACCACTTATCATAGAAACCTAGATTTGGCTAATCCTATTAGAATTACACCTAACCCTAGTCTTCCACTAGTAGTATAGGGTACATTCTAATATCATTTGACTTATTGTTTGGTTTGGTAATCTAGATGAAAGATGAGAACCATGCTTGTCCAATAACCTCCACCAATTAATATTAAAGTTACATCCCCAAACAACCCACCTACCTTAATCATCTTGTCTAAAACTCAACCTGCTCTGTTTGCTTTCTTATGCTAGTATAGTCTAGTTGTTCTTGCTTAACCTAGTCAATTGCTCAGTTTTGATATTTAAGGTTAATTTAGATCTTTTCTTGCTTTAGGGGTTAACTTAGTTTCTAAATTGCTTCTTGCTATTGTAGTGTAGTGTAACTTACCTTTGCTCTTGCTTAGTTATTTGGTTAACCTAGATTGTTAAACTAGCTTGTTTATGATAACTTAGGTTCAATTCTGCCCTTTCTTGCTTGTTCACCTAGTTTAACAACCAAAAAAACCCTTTTAAACCCTTCAACCCTAGACTCTGCATCAGGAACACAGCCAACGCTAGCCTAGCTCTAGTGCCCCCTCTATCCCTGAGGATCGACCCCTATTCTTGCCAATCACCTATACAATAATTGTACCCCGTACACTTGCGGGTGACCTATTTGGTACTGTGATCAACTTGGTTAGGGATAATACAAATTTTGAAAGACCCACACGTGCGTTCGAGTCCCGTGGAGTGCATCTAGTCACCCCTTGTTGGCTAGTGTGTACGACTTTGGCTCGGACGTGCCAAGCTTTCTGCCGCCGTTGCCGGGGATAAAGGCACTTGACCTAGCTAGTTAGTGTAGCTTAGCCTTTCCTTTTTCCCTCATCATTGCTATTCTTTATTCTTTGTTCACTTTTTCATATTGCCATTCTAACTTGGTTTCTTGTTGCTTGTTTGTGTATTGTGCATATGACAGCTGTGCATGCGCCACACGCGTTCCACTTGTACCGACTTGGTGTTGTGCAACCCCGAGATAGGTAGAAGGAGACACCAAAGTTTCCGCAACCAACACTGAGAAGCTGAGATGGTAGACAACAACCCTCATGCGGATGCTCCACCACCTCCACCACAGCCCAACCACCCACTCCACGAGTATTTCATCCCGGGGAACTACAATTCACCCATCACCACCCTAGTTGACCAAATGTCGGGTCAACAGTTCTCAATTCCACCCACACTCCTTGGACTCCTCCCCACTTACTATGGGATGAAGAATGAGAATCCCTACCATCACATCGATGCATTCCTTAAGACGTACCCCACTTTCCGTACCCCCGCCGCCACTGACGATTCCATCCGGAGAACCCTCTTTCCGTTCTCCCTAAAAGAAAAAGTTAAAGAGTGGTATGTTTCGAAGCTAGAGTTGGTAACCTGGAATGAAGTCAAGAATGAAATCCTCAAAAAGTTCTTCCTGATTTCTAAGCTAACCTATATGAGAAGATGCATCACTTCCTTTGCCTAGAAAGAGAATGAACCCTTCCACGAGGAGTGGGAGAGGTTCCAAACACTTCTCCGCGACTGCCCTCACCATGAAGTGTCATTGTGGCAACTAGTTCAAGCCTTCTACACCGGGCTTGAAGAACAGAGCCAAAACAACGTCAAATCCTCTTGTGGAGGCACTTTCATGGCAAAGCCACCCGAGGAATCATGGCCTTTGTTCGAGCATCTTACTGAAAACTCTCGCCATCGAGTTTCTACAAAAGGGGAGCATTGAGGCCGAAGCTACATCCCTCCACCTTCTTCCATAGCTCCAGCCTGCAATGCCGCCGACCCCAATATGATGAGGATGATGGCAGATATGATGAAGATGATGAAGAACCAAGCTGGTGGTTCTCCTAGACAACCCACCATGGCAGTCGATTCTGTTGATGAAGAAGTGCATGCCTTGCATTCCTTTGGCTGTCGAAACAATCAAGACCCCATGTCCAACACCTATACTCCCGAGTAGAGGAACCATCCAAATTTCTCTTGGAAGTAACAAAATGAGGATGGGCAAGGGCAAGGGCAGCCGAAGCCACACTATAGTTCAAAGTTCGAAGAGGAGGTGCTTGGAAGATTAAGAAGTTTGGATGAAGTGAAGAAGGATGTGAACTCACATGGGTAGTCCATCAACCACCTTGAGCAAAGACTGGATTAGATATCTCTCTCTTTCTAGGAGGGAAGAAGAAAGACTTCTGTCTCAATCGATGCCCAACCCAAATAATGATGGTACTTTCCTAGGGAACACTCCAAGTTCATATGCTCTGCCATCATACCAAGCACCGCCGAATCCCTATGCTCCACCACCTACTCAGGCACCTCTTAACTACCAATATGCTCTACCTCCACCTCGTCCATACCAGTAGCCACCCCCGCAATACCACCCCCATTCACAACAACAACAGCCACCACAACAACCACAACCGTAATTCATCCTCCAAAACCCAAATTCACCTCATCAAAGGCCACCACCACCCCAATAGCCACAAGCCCCTTCTTCCACTACCCATGAGCATGTGAAGGCATTGACTATTCTAAGGAGTGGCCAGACTTTGGGGTACCCCCATCATACCGTTGTTGTTGACAGAGGTGATACTAAGACTAGACAAGTTGATACTGAGATACAGCCTGAGGATACTGTGATGAGAGCCAGAGTTGATACTGTGATACAGGGTGGTGATACTGTGATTCCTGTAATTCCCATTGACGACACTGTTGATCCGAACCATGTGGGATCCCAACTCCCCCCGTATCCTGAAGCTCTTAAGGAGCCTTCTATTGAGAGGAGAAGAAAGAAGCATACTGAAGACATCCTTGAGACTTTTGAACAGGTGAAAATTAACATTCCTCTACTTGATGTAGTCAAGAAAATCCCTTCTTATGCTAAGTTCTTGAAAGATCTATGCACCTTCAAGAGAAAGACAACGGGGAGAACCCCAAAGAAAGTCAAGCTCACCAAAGAAGTGAGCTCGATTTTGCATCACACCATGCCAAGGAAGAGAAAGGATCCTAGTGCTTCCATCATCTCATGCTACATTGAGGCACATCGCATAGACCAAGCCCTCATAGACTTGGGTTCTAGCATTAACCTAATGTTGTATGATTTGTTTGTCGAGCTCCAAATGGGGCAATTGAGTTCGACTCATTGTATTTTGCAGTTGGCTGACAGATCGATAAAGACGCCTAGAGGGTGTGTTGATGACGTGCTTGTGAGGCTTGATGATGCGACGTCTGCTTTCTTCCCTGCCAACTTCATTGTCTTAGACGTGGAAAAAGACACTAGGAGGGTGCCTATCATCTTGGGGAGTCCATTCCTTACCACAACGTATGCGGTAATTTATGTGAGGACCGATACGATGTATGTGACATTCATGCACATGAAGATCTGGTTGAACATCTTTAAATCTTCAGCCACAACCGAGGTAATAGGGGCCACTGAAGAAGATTTCTATATCATTGAGTGCCTAAATGAAATTGTGGAGGAATGCCTTCCTACATGGATTCAAACTGCCACTCAAGGTAGAGGTCTAGAGCCAATAGTTGAGTTCCCTTATGAAGATGATGAAGTTGATGAAGAGAATGAGCTAGCCTTGGTGGTTGCAAGTGAAGACATCCCTTCTATTTCTGAACCATTAAAGAACTCCATTGAAGAACCTCCCACTCTTGAGTTGAAGTCACTTCCAGAAGGATTGAAGTATGCTTTTCTAGGGACAAATGACACCCTCCTGGTGATCATTTCCTCCATTCTCTCACCAGAACAGGAGGAGACATTGATGAAAGTCTTGAAGAAGAACATCCAAGCCATTGGGTGGTCTATAGCTGATTTGAGAGGTATTGACCCCTCCATCTGTGTGCACAAAATCTATTTAGAAGAGGATGCAAGGCCAACCCGCTAAATGCAAAGGCGAGTGAATCCAAAGCTGAAATAAGTTTTAACTCAAGAGGTTGTGAAGTTCCTAGATGCTGGAATTATCTATCCCATTTCTGATAGTACAAGGGTGAGCCCCATCCATGTTGTGCCTAAGAAAGGTGGGATCATTGTAGCAAAAAATGCGGATGGTGAGCTTATGCGGGTTAGAGAACAATCAAAGTGGAGAATGTGTGTTGACTACCAAAAGCTCAATGAAAAGACCAAAAAGGACCACTACCCTCTCCCATTACTTGACCAGATTCTAGAGAGGCTAGCGGGGCAAAGCTTCTATTGCTTTCTTGATGGGTACTCTGGATACTTCCAAATTGCTGTGCATCCTACGGATCAAGAGAAGACAACATTCACCTGCCTAAGTGGTACATTTGCCTACTGGAGAATGCCATTTGGGCTATGTAATGCCCCTTCTACATTTCAGAGATGTGTAACCTCAATTTTTGCGGATATGCTTGATTCATCATTGGAAGTATTCATGGATGACTTCTCAGTCTTTGATAAAACATTTAATGAGTGCTTGCTACATTTCGCTGCATTCTTGAGAGATACGTGAAGGTTCTCCTAGTGCTATCTTGGGAAAAGAGTTACTTCATGGTACCCAAAGGCATAGATTTGGGTCACCGGGTTTCAAAGGACGGAATCAAAGTTGATAGGGCCAAGGTGGGCCTCATTTCTACTCTCACCATTCCTTCCACCGTAAGACATGTTCGGTCTTTCTTGGGACATGCAGGTTTCTACCGCCGCTTCATCAAGGATTTCAGTAAAATCTCAAGACCTCTATGCCACTTGCTTGAGAAGGATGTTGAATTTCATTTTGATGACAAGTGTGTTGAAGCCTTCAACCACTTGAAGGAAAGACTAGTTTCTGATCCTATTATGCAGCCTCCAGATTTCTCTTTGCCATTCGAGATTATGACTGATGCATCCGACATGGCAGTGGGGGCTGTGCTGGGCCAAAGAGTTGGCCAGATTCCACATGCTATCTACTACACAAGAAAAATGCTAGATGAAGCCCAAAGAAACTACACAACCATTGAGAAGGAGTTGCTTGCAGTTATCTTCACTCTTGACAAGTTCCAATCATATCTTTTGTAGAACAAAGTAGTGATATACACGAACGATGCTGCACTAAAGTACTCATGTCAAAGAAAGACTCAAAGCCAAGGCTGATCAGATGGATTTTTTTGCTTTAAGAGTTCGATGTGGAGATTGTAGACAAGAAGGGAGTGGAAAATGGTGCTTCCGATCATATCTCCCGGATTGAAGCACCCTATGATCACACGAATAGAATCAAAGAGACATTGCCACATGAGCAGTTGTTCCTTCTCTCATCCACTGAAAGGCCTTGGTACCAACACATAGCTAACTTCTTAGCTAGTGGGTGGGTACCAAATACTTGGATGAGGGAGGAAAGCCGAAGGTTATTTGCGATGGCCAAGGATTATGTTTGTGATGATCCCCACTTGTTCAAGTATTGCTCCGACCAACTTATCTGAAGATATGTTCCGAGATGGAGCAACAAGAAATCCTCTCTATGTGCCATTCCGGAGTTTGTGGAGGTCACTTTGGTGGAAAACGTACTGCCGCCAAGATTCTTCAAAGCAGATTCTATTGGCATTCATTGTTCAAAGACTCTCATGAATTTTGTAAGTGTTGCTTGAGGTGCCAAAAAGTGGGCACCATATCTAATAGGGATATGATGCCTCTATCACCCATTCTTGTAGTGGAGGTATTTGATGTTTGGGTGATTGACTTCATGGGTCTTTTTCCTCCCTCTTTTGGATATGTCTACATCTTAGTTGCCGTTGACTATGTATCAAAGTGGATTGAGGCTGTTGCAACAAGAACAAACGATCACAAGGTGGTATGTGACTTCATGAAATCTAACATCTTTAGCCATTTTGGTATTCCAAGATCTATGATTAGTGATGGCAGAAGTCATTTCATCCACCGTACCTTTGAAGGCTTGCTCAAGAAACATGGGGTGAACCATCGTGTAACTACTCCTTACCACCCCAAACAAGTGGTCAAGTTGAGTTAGCTAAACGGGAGATAAATCTCATTCTAGAGAAGACGGTGAGACCGGACCGCAAGGATTGGTCGCTCCGTCTCAATGAAGCTTTATGGGCATATAGAACTGCATACAAAGCCCCGATCGACACTACACCGTTCAAGCTCGTGTATGGGAAAAGTTGCCATTTTTCGGTTGAGCTGCAACACAAGGCACTGTGGGCATTAAAAGCTATGGGCTTTGATGGAGAGAGTGCAGGAATGAAAAGAAAATTTCAGCTGAATGAGTTGGAATAAATGCACCATGAAGCGTATGAAATGTCTAAGAGTTACAAATAGAGGACAAAGTTTTTACATGATAAGTTGATTAAGAAAAAGGACTTCGAGCTCGACAAGTGGGTATGGCTGTATAATTCAAGGATGAATTTCTTTCCCAGAAACTCCAGTCTAGATGGGAAGGACCTTATCTCATCAAGAAAGTGTATCCATCCAGGGTTGTTGTGATTTGTGAGAAAGGAGGAGCAAAAGAGTTCACTATGAATGGCCAAAGACTGAAGTCGGTTGTGGAAGTAAGCCCAAACAAGGCTAACTAAAGTTTTGACATTGTGGTGCTTGTAGAAGACAACAATCTGATGAAGAGATGTGTTTGGACATGGATGAGAAAGAGATATACTACAAAGATGCTTTGCGAATCCCAAGGAAATGAAAGAAGTCAAGAATCAATAAGCCCGAACGAAGGCATAAAATTTAGCACTAGTGGGAGGCAACCCACCTAGGTTTGGGAGCTTTTTCACCCAACCTTCTCTTTTTGATACTTTTGTTTTCTTTCGCACAAATACACACACACACACTTGTGTTTAATAGTTCTTTTTGAGTTTTGATGACATGGTAGGTGGTAGGTACTAGAGAGAGAAGGATCAAAGTTGAGTCCTGGCCATTAAAGCAAATTTGTGATGAATTACCAAAGAAAAATGAAGTTCTTGATTTTGAGTTGAGAAAGTTGAAGGAATGACCACACCACGACCGTGGGGCTCAGCCGTGGCCGTGACATAAGTGGTCAAACACGACCGTGGTCAGCTGCCACAGCTGTGAGTTTTATTTCACCAAAGTTGCAAAGAAGTCAGGGTTTTTGGACGAATGGCCACTACCGTGGCCACCCGCCACGACCGCGTTGAAGATGCATGGCCACGACCGTGGCCAGTCACCATGGTCGTGGGTTTTATTTCATCAAAGTTGCAAAGATGTCAGGGTTTTTGGATGAATGGCCACGACCGTGGCCACCCACCACAACCGTGTTGAAGACAGATGACCATGACCGTGGCACCTGACCATGACCATGACAAGGTCAGATAGGAACATTCTTCATCGACAACACGACCGTGGCACCCCGCCACATCCGTGCTACCAAACCCTGGCCACGACCATGGCCCGACCCGGTTAAAAAAATATAGCTTTTAAACACATCAAACCCGACCCCTTCTTCATTTCATCCCCTTCTCCCTCGCGTGCATGGTCATGGCGGCGTACAACAACTCCAAGCTCCTCTGTTCTCCACCTCTAACACCTCAAACCACCCCTAATCAACCTCTAATCGATACCTAATCATTCCCCACCCATCCCCCTTCCATTTCTGCCACCTTTCCTCTCTCAATCGGCCCTCCATCTCCACCTTCCTCTCCAATCCGCCCTACAGCCTCCCTTCCTTAAACCTCCACTTAAACCTTCCATTTTTCTCCCAAATCCACAACAAACCCCACATCCACCATATAAACCTCCTTCTCCTTCCATTCCACACCTAAATCCACACCCATATCCCCCCTTCACAAAAATCCGAATTTCACCCTCCATTCCCACACCCAACTATGAGGAAAATTGGGAAGGCAATCACCAAGGGGGCCAACATCATCACCAGAGGAAAGCGGCGTTCCAAAAATGCCTCCTCCGATGTTTCTGTACCCTCACATACCCCAACCCCAACCAACTCCGCATCCCAATCCCTCCATCGCTCACAATCTTTGAGTGCATCCCACTCCCATACATCTGACAACCACCACATCACCGGCGCCACATATGAGGGAGATGAAGAAGAAGAGGAGGAATTCAAGGAGGTCAACTTGGATAACATTATTGATGAGGTCGAGCATGTGGCTGCCAAAAGAAGGCAAAGATCAAAAGAAACACCGTCCTCATAGAAGCCCCTACCAAAGCCTACTCCATCACGCCACTCGACATCTCACACAGAGGTGAAGCATAGTGAGCAGCCACAATCTATGTGATAGTTGCGTCGGGATGAAGAACAATTTGCTCAGTGGTACAACCTCAATACGAGTTCGGGGTCCCAATCTTACAGAATGGAGGAAGATGAAGATGACAGTGATGAGGAAGAGGTAGAGCTGATGCCTGAGGAAGAGGATGTTCTAGCACATTTGGAGGCGGACAGATTGAAGACCTTAGGAAAGGCCCCTGCAGGAGTGTCCTGTGGCAGAGGACACAGACAAAGAAAGATTTCTCTCACATACCCAGAGTGCATGACGAGGAGAGTCGTCTCCACTAGATATGGTTGTGAGAAGGTCATTGACAATCTCAAAATCAAAGAAGCGGTGGAAGGAAATTTGAAGGAAATAGGGCTGTGGAACATTCTTTTCACACCCCAAATAACTTACCCCACTTTGACTCAGGAGTTCTTTGCCACCCTCGAGAAGACAAAGGTGAGAGGGAATGGCACTATCAAGTTTGCCATGATGTGAAACATGCACACTCTCACGTCAATCAAATTGAACTGTGTTTTTGCTGTCAATCCGGAAGAGGCCGAAAAGATGGAAGATGGACTGATTGAAAAGGAGTTTGATTTCAACTATGCACATTTTTGGAAGCTCTTGACAGGAAGCAAGGACTACAATGTAGGTAGGTCCAAAACTACCACCATAAGCAACCCCCTTTATCGTTATGTGCAAAAGGTCTTAGCCAATACCATTGTGGGGCGATATGACAATCAAGGTTCAATTTCACAGAAAGACATGTTTGTCATGATAGCCATGCATCATAAGAAGCATATAGACCTTGAGGTGATGTTAGTTGATCATATGAGGTCCATACCCTCCAAGAGTAAAACACCCTTTGTTATGGGGGGGTTTATGACCTCAATCGCACTTGCTTTGGGGTATGATCTTTCTGGAATGGAGCACACAGATGATCCTGATTTTGTTGACCTGAACTATCTTATCCGCTCCCACACTATTAAAGTCAAGGATAAAAGGATGATTTATTATACAACTAGTGTGCCCAATTTTGAGCTTGAGTTTCCATACCACGTTGTGCCACTTCTTTCTGTTTTGGGGATCCTCTATAAAGTGGAGGACAAATTGTTGAAGTGGCAACAAGACAACCCAAGAGAAACATACACTAGGGGAGCCACTTCTGCACAAGAATAGATGGCTGAATCAAATGTGCAAGGACAGGAACAAGAAAGTGAAGGACACATGCAGCCCCAAAGGATAAGAAGGAGGGATGAAGGAACATCCCAGCTGTAGCAGCCCTCAACAAATGCATATGACATGTCCACCATCCAAGCACAACTTGAGGGCATTCAAAAGACACAGAGAGACATGCAACTGATCCAACAATACATGTGGCAAGACCAACAACAAATGCACCACCAGGTCAACCACTTGTATCACTACCACCACGCCCAAGTAGCAAAAAACCTCAAATGAGGTGGGGATTTTTGGGGGTGGCATAGCTAGATATTCAGAGACATACCCTCCACCCCAGGATGACTACTGGGGACATTACTACCAACACCCTCCTACAGGCTCAGCTCCTCCTCCGAATCCTCCTCACTCGTCCGACCAGCAACCACCACAGCCATGACACTTTCCCTATCAGCAACCACCACAGCCATGACACTTTCCCTATCTACCCTAAGCTATAGTTTCATGTTGAGGACAACATGATTCTAAAGTTTGAGGTGGGTAGGGCGGTATGCACCATCCTATCTCTCATTTTGTGATTTTGATCCACCTTTGCCATCTAGCTTAGTTTTCCTGTTCTTTCTCTTTTTATTGCATTCTTGCATAGCATGTAGTTAATTTCATGCAATTTGTTTTCCTAATTTTCAAAAATTTTGCCCCTTTTTTCCTTGCATTGAATTTCATGTAGATTTTTGGTACTTTTTGCATGTTTTAGCTAGGATTTGCCTATTTTACTGCTTTAAGTTCAATAATGTAGGTTTAAGATGTGATTGAAGGAAAATTGGTACCATTTTGGCAAATTTTGTCCAAGCTTAAATGTTCTTGCCCAAAAAGCATGTTTTGACTTGATCTCCACCGTTTGAAATGAAATTTTCAATCCTTTGACAAATGCATGCAATTTCTTAGAGTTTATTGCTATGTGGTCTTGTTTGTTGACTTTTTACATGTGTACCACTTCTCTCAAGATTGTGAAAGTTTTGGTTGTTTTGTGAATTGAGCAAGCTACAAACACTTAAAGCCTATGGAATCACTTAATAGAAATGTGAATGCCATGTTATTCTATCATGTGGTGTGATATCATTTGATGAAGTGTTGGACTAGATTTCATGCAGGGAATCTTATGTTGATGATTACACTAATGACCCCTCTTTGATTTGACTATTCTTCCACCATCTTCATGCCTCTCCGCCTCATAAAAAGATGCCCTAGTGCACATAATCAGCCTTGGACACCTCCAAAAGTTTGGGTGGCTGTATCTTTATCTCCTCGCTTCACTCTATCCACCATATGCCCTATCTACACCAAGGTCAAAGAAAAGAAAAGAAAAAGAAAGCAAAAATAAAATAAAAGGATGCTCTTGTTTAAGAGCATTTAAATAAAGAAAAGATGAGTGCTCTATGTAATAGCACTCCAAAAACCTTTCCGCAACCCTTTCTTCTACTTTCATACCCATTGAGCTAGAAAACATCAAATCTAGCTCACTTTAACCTTTCTCACAGCCACATGGATCATTTAGTGTGGTTCAAGGCATAAGAGTGAATGCATGAAAGCGAAACAATACTCCTAGTCATCTTTGATTAACACCAACATGAAACGGTTTACCCAGAATGACATGAAGGACATATGGACAACTTGTGTTTTCTATACTTTATATTTGAAGTTTGTATGCTTAGTGCTCATTTCATGATTGGTTTGCGAAAGAGGAGAGGAGAGAGGTGAAGCACATACACTTAGTCACTTCTAAGACCATGTAGTCAACAATCTTCTGTTGCTATGCATTTGTCATTCTTTCTTATTGAAGGAAAACTGATAAGAGAGATTGAGTTGGAGCATACTTGAGGACAAGTATGTTTTAAGTTTGGAGTGGTGATGTAGCCCTATTTTAGGGCTCCATCTCGTGCCATTTTACACTTTAATCACATCTAAACAAGTCAGATTGTAAGTCAATTCCCCCAATTTGTGTTTTACCATCAAATGCGCTTATGGACGTTCTTTGCACTATTTTTCAGGTACTTGGACCATGCTTTGGATGTATGAGAGAGATGGAAGGAGTTCTAGGATTCCTCCACTCATGGAGGGGTCCAACGAAGGCTCCAAAGATCCCTCAACCTACCCCAAATGGATAAGAGTCGTCATCAAGCAAAGAAATCCATAAATAATGAAAGATGAAGTTCAATTGCCAACTGTAGACCCCAAAACGGCCGCGGGCATACCCCCACGGTCGTGTCTTTTATGTTGAATAATTGATATAATCAATAGGGATCTACCCCAACTTACTACGGTCATGGCCCATCGAAGATACCACGACCATGGCCACCAACACGGTCGTGGCCAGCAGAGAAGAAGACGGCTGTGGCCCCCACAATGGTCGTGGGAATTTTGCGCAAAAATCCCCAGAATAAACAGGGAGTGCACCTGAACGCCCACGACCGTGGCCATCTGCCACGACTGTGGCCTTTGAAGACCAACTCACCCATGCTGCTGCCTCACGATCAAGGTCCCCTCCTCCAAACTGGCCGCGTTACTCAACACGGCCGTGGTGCTACTCACCTAACACGACCGTGGCACTTCACCATGGCCGTGGCCACCTCCTACACTACTACGGAAATAGCCTTCAGTGTCACTTTTCTGGGCGTCGGTTATTTCGGACAACCGACGCCTATAATATTCGGCATCGGTTATTTATAAAAACCGACGTCTATATTCGAAGACCAGCCAGACACGGGTACCGCTTTGTATTCAGCGTCGGCTGAGTGTAACCAACCGACGCCTAAAGGCGCCCGCGAAATCCAATTTTCGAGCGAAAAAAATCTGGGTCACATACAGCGTCGGTTGTTTAACAATTCACCGACGCCTATGTGAAATGAAATTTTGTGCGAAAAGTTCCACTTTCGGTGTCGGTTATCCTTGGATAACCGACGCTGATAATAGTTCCCGCCAATTAATTTGGGGTAAAGATTGTCTAATTGGACGTCTGTTATTACGATCAACCGACGCTGAAGATAATAGGCGTTGGTTGTCCTAGATAACCGACGCCGTTGACCAACTTAATAGAGGCCCGATCACCCGACTCTTCCCCCTTTCTTCTTATTTCATCGATTCTCCTCCATGTGCGCTGCTCGTCGCCGCTCTCCCAAAATTGCCACCTGGTGCCTGGTGCATGCTGCTTCTCGCTCTCCGCCGACGATCCCTGCTGCTGCTCTGCGTCGCCGCCGCCGCCCGCCGCCTTCCTCCTTGCGCCGCCGCCGCTCGCTCCTTCCTCCCTGCTCACGCCCTACTGCGGCGTTGTCTTCTTGCTTGCCTCCGCTGCTCACAAGGTATTAGCCGTAGCACCTTCTTCCTTGCCGCCCGCTGCTCTGCTCTGCTTGCTGCTAGTTAGTGTTCTACTTCTTTCACTGAGAACTGAGAAGAATGGCCTACCACGGCCGTGCTGCCCAGCACGGCCGTGGTAGGCCAACACAGCCACGTCCGTATTTGATTTGATTTAAACCCTAATTTGATTTAAACTTGTCCATTCTAGCATCCTAATTTGATTTGATTAAACACTAACATTGATGAAACCCTAACATGTACATATCTATTATTGTGTTTGTTGGCCTAGAAACCCGTCCAAGATTGACTCATTAGGAGTAAATCTTGGATAGTCCCCGGTTTGGGACTGTTCTTGAACACCTAATCTCACTTAGGATGTAAGTGTATAATGTGTATTGGGTTTTCGAGAAAATTTTGGTAGCATTTCCCCGTTTGTTCTCTAAGTACATATGTACTTAGAGAACAGCGGGGAAATGCTGCCGAAATTTTCTTGAAAACCCAATACACATTATACACTTACTAGTGATATTAGGTGTTCAAGGATGGGATAGGTGGTACACATTTATTATATATAAGAATGACATCACATGTGTTTGTTGGCCTAGAAAGTGAACAATCATTGTTCTTTATATTACTTGTACATTGGTATAAATTAGAATGAACAATCACTAAATTATATACTGTTTGTATGGAGTCCGGCTTCATTGTAGATATCTATTATTGTGTTTGTTGGCCTAGAAACCCATCCAAGATTGACTCATTAGGAGTAAATCTTGGATAGTCCCTGGTTTGGGATTGTTCTTGAACACCTAATCTCACTTAGGATGTAAGTGTATAATGTGTATTGGGTTTTCGAGAAAATTTTGGTAGCATTTCCCCGTTTGTTCTCTAAGTACATATGTACTTAGAGAACAGCGGGGAAATGCTGCCAAAATTTTCTCGAACACCCAATACACATTTTACACTTACTAGTGAGATTAGGTGTTCAAGGATGGGATAGGTGGTACACATTTATTATATATAAGAATGACATCACATGTGTTTGTTGGCCTAGAAAGTGAACAATCATTGTTCTTTATATTACTTGTACATTGGTATAAATTAGAATGAACAATCACTAAATTATATACTGTTTGTATGGAGTCCGGCTTCATTGTAGATATCTATTATTGTGTTTGTTGGCCTAGAAACCCGTCCAAGATTGACTCATTAGGAGTAAATCTTGGATAGTCCCCGGTTTGGGACTGTTCTTGAACACCTAATCTCACTTAGGATGTAAGTGTATAACGTGTATTGGGTTTTCGAGAAAATTTCGGTAGCATTTCCCCGTTTGTTCTCTAAGTACATATGTACTTAGAGAACAGCGGGGAAATGCTGCCGGAATTTTCTCGAAAACCCAATACACATTATACACTTACTAGTGAGATTAGGTATTCAAGGATGGGATAGGTGGTACACATTTATTATATATAAGAATGACATCCCATGTGTTTGTTGGCCTAGAAAGTGAATAATCATTGTTCTTTATATTACTTATACATTGGTATAAATTAGAATGAACAATCACTAAATTATATACTGTTTGTATGGAGTCCGGCTTCATTGTAGATATCTATTATTGTGTTTGTTAGCCTAGAAACCCGTCCAAGATTGACTCATTAGGATTAAATCTTGGATAGTCCCCGGTTTGGGACTGTTCTTGAACACCTAATCTCACTTAGGATGTAAGTGTATAATGTGTATTGGGTTTTTGAGAAAATTTCGGTAGCATTTCCCCATTTGTTCTCTAAGTACATATGTACTTAGAGAACAGTAGGGAAATGCTGCCAAAATTTTCTTGAAAACCCAATACACATTATACACTTACTAGTGAGATTAGGTGTTCAAGGATGGGATATGTGGTACACATTTATTATATATAAGAATGACATCACATTATACACTTAGGATGTAAGTGTATACCCTAATATTTTCCTAATATATACTTGTTTCCTAATATATACTTGTTTTCTCTGATCATAGAATGGATAGATCATGGATGTCCATTCGTAATCATTGCACCCCAGAGTTTATATCTGGTCTTGATGAGTTTATTAGATTTGCCGAGGAACATAGGAAAAAACCTACAGATATGTTCTACTGTCCATGTAGGCATTGTGGTAACAACTTGAAAGTCAACACTGGTGAGGAAATCATAAGTCATGTCATGTGCAACGGGATTGTACAAGGCTATACAGAATGACACTGGCATGGAGAGATTAATCGAAACCAGTAGATGTCGATAGCAGTGCTTGGGTGGAAGAAGAAATTGCCTCCGATGACGTAAATGTGAACGAACCAGTTCCAGCAGACATCGTTGATGCGATGCTGGATAGTTGTAGGGTAGAGCACACCGATCCACCTCCTATCTTTAGAAACATTGTGCATGATGCTGAGATACCATTATACACAGGCTGTGCTAAGTTTACGAAGCTTAGCACTGTGTTGAGATTGTATAAGTTGAAAGCTAACAATAGATGGAGCGACAAAAGCTTCACTTCATTGTTGACTTTGTTGAAAGAAATGCTTCCTGAAGGAAATGACTCAACATACCAGGTAAAGAAAATGTTGTGCCCAATGGGAATGGAGGCCAAGAAGATACACGCATGCCCGAATGATTGTGTATTATTTCAAAAGGACTATGTAGATTTGAAAGATTGTCCAAAATGTGGTGCGTCAAGGTATAAATTGACGACTTCGGGGGAGTCCAAAACTGGTTCTCCTGCCAAGGTGTTGTGGTATCTACCTATAATATCACGGTTTCAACGCTTGTTTGCAAATCCGAAAAATGCGAAGAATTTGAGGTGGCATGCAGATGTTAAGAAAAATAATGATGGGATCCTACGACATGCGTCTGATTCCCCACAGTGGAAGAAGATTGATCTATTGTACCCCAAATTTGGTGAAGAAGATATGAATCTAAGACTTGGGCTTTGTACAGATGGGATGAATCAGTACGGGACATTGAGCAGCCAACATAGCACTTGGCTAGTCATGCTTGTTATATACAATCTTCCTCCCTGGATGTGTATGAAAAATAAGTATGTTATGTTGTCGTTGTTGATATCGGGCCCTAAACAACCCGGAAATGATATCGATGTTTATCTTGAACCTTTGATTGATGACTTAAAGAAACTTTGGGCTGAAGGTGTGATGACCTATGATGCTTCAGCAAGAGAGACATTTCGTTTGCACGCTATGTTGTTTTGCACTGTTAATGACTTTCCAGCATATGGGAATTTGTCTGGATATAGTGTCAAAGGAGCTAAAGCGTGTCCTATATGTGAAGAAAACACTGGTTCAATAAGACTAAACATGGCAGCAAGACTGTATATCTTGGTCATCGAAGGTTTCTTTCAAAATTCCATCCGTATCGTAGGAAGCGCAAAACATTCAATGGATAGAATGATGAACGGAGTGCACCTAAACCTATACCAGGGGATGTTGTTTATGCAAGAGTAAAAGACATTGTCAATGAATTTGGTAAGAAATCACAATGTAGTATGGCCACACGGAGTGACAATTCTTCATTCAAGAAGAAGTCAATATTTTGGGATCTTCCTTATTGGAGTTCTTTGACAGTCAGGCATTGTATCGATATAATGCACGTTGAGAAAAATGTCTGTGATAGCATCATTGGTACTCTGTTAAATATACCAGGTAAGACTAAAGATGGGATAAAATCTAGACTGGACCTACGTGAAATGAGAATAAGGTCAGAATTAACAGAATTACGTGAAATGGGTAATAAAAGAACATACTTACCTCCCGCTTGTTACACGTTGTCTAGAAAGGAGAAGAAAACTTTTTGTGAATGCTTGGTAAATGTTAAGGTGCCACATGGTTACTCATCCAACATCCGTAGATTGGTATCAATGAAAGATCTAAAGTTGATGATGAGCATGATGTCCATGATGAGCATGATGAGCATGATGAGCATGATGTCCATGATGAGCATGAAGTCCATGATGAGCATGCTGTCCATGACGAGCATGGCGAGGATACCAATGTAAGTTCTAAAAACATATCCTGTATTTCTATAAAATTCATTATCTTCTAGTTATGTCATATATCTTATATTTCTATATTGGGCTAATTCAGTGTGTTTATTTTTGTCAAATTTTAGGTTGATGATGCACATGTACCCACTAAAGAACTGGAGCAACTTGATGCACAACACCAAACACTTAACAAGAAAAGGGGCATCACTCTGTTGAAGAAGTTAATAGCGCTTAGTGACAGTGGATCCAAATTGGTTGTGGAGTTTGATAATGGAGGAAATACAATTGGAGTGAACCACAATAATTTTGTAAACTATCTTGGGTGTACCACTCAGAGCCATTGTGGTGTTAAGTATGATAACTGGCATAAAGTTCCTCAGGGGAAAAAAGACTTGATATGGAAGGATTTATGTGTGAGTTATTATTATTTGCAATTCTATTTTGTAGATTACAAGTTCTATTATTTGCAATTCTATTTTGGATACTAGTTAATAACATTTCTATTTTACAGAATCTGTTTGCATTGGATGAGAAGTTGCATCGTAAAAGTGTGATGCAACGCGCTGGAAAGATGCTTAGGAATTATAGGACAAATCTGAACAGAGAATACATAAAAGAGGGTGATAAGAAAAAGAAGTCAGCCCTTGAACAATGGAACTTCTTGGACAAAGAAGATTGGGACAATTTTGTTGTTTCAAGAAAATATGAAGAATTCAAGGTATTAGGTGTCACTCCCAATTTAATTAATATACATTGTATTCACCTATTCAAGATTAACATTTAGTGATACTAACCAAATCATTAATGTGCATACTAACTAGGCCCTCAGTGACACACAAAAAGCAAGGCGTGCACTGAATGTGCATGACCACATTATGGGTCCAAAAGGCTATGCAAGCGTTTGTCAAAGACTACATGCGGAGTCTGCGGCTACTCAGGAGTCTGCTCCTACTCAGGAGTCTGCTCCTACTCAGGAGTCTGCCACACCCATGCCTCACCATGATATCTGGATAGCTGGGAGGAAAAACAAGAAGGGTGAAATAAAGAAGCCCGTAACTACTGAGGCGGCTGCGAAAATGGTAAAATACAACTCTTAGAGCAATTGTTTGAATATTGATTATTTGTGGTGTTAACTTACCAATTTCTGTTGATGGTGATTAGCGGGAGCTGCACGAGTTGAGGAAACAAGGCACGTTCATCCCTCAGGGCACAAGGGATGAATTGACAGTTGCTCTGGGTAACCCAGAGCATCCTGGACGTGTTAGGGGTGCAGGCGCTGGTTTGGGCATCAAAGCATTCTTTGGGCCATCCCAGCGCAAACCCAGAGCGGGACTTTCTCAAGAATATGTAACCTATTATTTTTTTAGAATGTTACTGCAAAAGGAAATTCAATAATAAGAAGCTAATGTTTCTTTTATCCATGTATAGGAGAATAAGAGAGTCGAGGATATAGTTGCTAAGAAGGTCAACGATGTAGTTGCTGAGAAGGTCAAGGAAGAATTGCTGCGGTGGCAGGCATCTCAGGCTTCCAATCAGCCTATGGCGACCCACTCTTCTCCTGATGCACAGACTGCGAGTAATCCTGGAGACCCATCGCCTAACCCGTCTGCTATAAGTATTGTTTATGACATTGTAGCTAGTCTTTTCAAGATGATATGTTTTCAAGATGATATGTATATATGTATACCATTCTTTACGTAAATTTGTAGACACTAAAGCCATGTCGCTTAAGAATACAAGACTATGTTGTTGCAGAGGCGCAGGCTTACCCGTCCCTTCCTGGGGAAAGGTTTCACGGGACTCCAATGCCACAGGGCTACATTCGTGTGGGCCCATTACGTGTGTTACCCGATTGGAGGGAAGCTACATTGCCATATCCCCACCCGGATATTGATACACTTGCCGAGGCAGAAGGCGGGGTCATATTGTGGCCCAAAGCAGATGTCATCTACACTACTGAAATTGTAAAATAAATTTACATTGATTTAGACTGATAATGTGTATATATGATGTCAACTGATCTGAAATTATATATACAGGTTAAAAAGAAGACACCAGGAGCACCTAGGCCTCCACCTCCACTTCCCGCATTACCAACTTGGGTTCCAACTGACCTAACATACCCGTTAGGTCCTGCTTGTAGGGGAATGGCATGTTGTCTACGGGCACATAATATACATTGCCCGATAATTGTTTCTTTAGATGCAGATTATGCAGGTCAATCATACGATAGCTCTTTATTTATACAAGATATTATTGAGTTGTTTATGTATGATTGGCTGAATACATCAATGATAGAGACATGGATAAGGTGAGATCTTGTTTATACATCCATATACCTTGTGTAAGATTCGGTGATCTGGTTTCTTATATATTAATGCATACGTAATACATGTTTTGCAGCTACTTAGTCGAAGATCATTGCAAACAATTTGCATATGATCATGTGGGATTTTGGATTCCATCATTGATTAGTATGGTAGCTAAAGACCCTGATAATGTTCAACAATACTGTATAGATGCTTTTACAATTTTTGGTCAGCAAAAGAAGACGATAATAATAGCTCCATTCAATGTCAAGTAAGTTTACTTTATTTATAATTGGACTTAATAAAATTCCATTTTTATTGTGCATTTTGAGTTATTAATTGTTAACTTTTTACCTCTAGCGGTAAACATTGGGAGTTACTAGTTATTGTCCCCGGGACGTTCACTGTTTATTATCTAGATCCCGCGGGAAGTACATTAAACACTAAAATTGGACACGTAATGAGAATGCCATTATTCTGGTGAGAAATATTTCATTTTTGTATCTGTTAACATCTGTTATTACATTACTATTTACTTATGTAATTTACTGTGTTATATTAACATGTAGGGGTTTAGATGCATTCAAAAAGGCTGGAGGAACGGTCCCAAGGAAAAAGAACCAGCCAATAAATTGGCAGAACGTACAAGTAAGTTCCCGACTCCAATGTATATATTATTGATGTGAATTGTGCTTAGTTGTATTATTTTGTATGTTTCAATTTATAGTGCGCTACACAAGACAATGGCTGGGCATGCACATACTATGTGATGTGATTTATGCAGATGATTATCAAACATGCCGCATTGGACATCAATACCATACATGAGGTATTATATATAGTCTCATTAGTTAGTATGAAATATATCAATCTTATTTTTATATTATTACTTATATATATACATCATTCTCTTTGCAGGTGTTTAAAACTGACAACACTATAGGTAAACGCTTAAAAAATATACATGCTCCATATACGATGGAAGCATTAAATGAAATAAGAGAAGAATGGGCAAAAGCCATACAAGCAGTGGCAACTGTAAGATATAATTGGGATGTTGATAGCGATAATGAATGATACTTTGTAAATGAATATTTCTGAATGTTAATACATGTATTTGAATGTTTCTATATGTGTGAATGTGAGAATTGAATTGATGTCTGAATGTATCTACTTGTGTGAAATTTTCCTTGGGACTTTTGCAGGTTTGTGTCCTGTTTGTAGGCTGATATCAATGGATGTCGTAAACCTGTAGTTCAGAAAACTGAACTGCATGTTCTCATCCTGCTGACCAGCCACAGCAGGCCTGCAAACTGATATAAAAAAAAAGATATAGGTGTCGGTTATTTAAAGAAAACCATCAGCAAAGACCTACATCGTCGGTTATTAGATAAAAACCGACGCCTAATATTACAAACAACCCGACCGTGCAGGAAAGCACGATCGTGGTGGAAAAGGCGTCGCTTATTCATATACAACCGACGCCTATAGTACTAACCACGGCTGTGCAGGGAAGTACGGCCGTGTCGTCTTGAAGTATGGCGTCGGTTTTTTTTATAGAAAACCGACGCCAAAAGGGTTCGCGCCACAGAAAACAGCGTCATCTAGGACTCTTTCTGTGTCGGTTACCAAGTAAACACCGACGCTATAGTCCATATAGGCGTCGTTCTTTTAGTAGATAACCGACGCAGAATGTGTCCTAGATGACGCCATTTTCTGTGGCGCGAACCCTTTTGGCGTCGGTTATCTACTAAAAGACCGACGCATATATGTTAAATAGGCGTCGGTTAAAAAACCGATGCCGAAGTGTTCGACCTTTAGCGGCGCCCACATAGGCGTCGCTCAGAAATCGACGCCAAAGGGGGTTAAACAACCGACGCCAAAGGTTGTTTCTGTAGTAGTGCTACTTAGCATTTTCACCACCTTTCCACACCATGCCCATATCTACCCCCCACGACCATTCCATACCACCCCCACCATACCGTGGCTCATCAACACAGCTGTGGTAACCAACCAACCCAACCTATTTTTTTACACAATTTTTCCTATTCTACCCCCACTTACCCTAGTACTTCCCCACCACCTATATATACATAGGTGGTGGCTGGGGCACAAAGGTTATCTGCTCCTAGCCACCATTACTCCTCTCCACCCACTCATTGAGCATTTAGTGCACTCCCCTTTGCATTTATGCTCTCCACCCACCATTTCCATCTCCATTTCACCTTGGAAACCTAGTTTTCTAGGTTTTCCTCCATAATCTCCCATATCTTCATGCCCATCTGCACCTTTGGAGGAGGAGAACATCCCCAAGTAGCTAGGAGGTGAAGAAGAAGAATTCTTCCATGAGCTCCATGGAGTTTCTTCCCCTTCTTTCCCTTTCTTTTGCTATTTTCTTGATCATGTCTAGCTAAGCCCCTAGTGGTGGGCTGTTTGGGGGAAAATGTGACTTTGATACCATGTTGGGGGAAATTTGTCTTGTAATGAAATTATTTTATCTATGATGATTGCTCCATGATTTTGTATCTTATCCCATTGCCATGCTTGTGATTTATGCTTTTTGCTATGAATTACTTGTTCGATAGTGCTTGATGATATCATGTTTCTAGGAGAATTGGGATGCATGTAAAAATATTAGATATGACTCCTAGGTCCCAATAGGGGATCCCTATCTAGTCCCCTTTGTTCCTACATGCCTACCCACTCTCCTATTACTTGGTATGAGACCTAAGTTACTAGTGTAAGTGGGATTGATGCGACTGCCTAGGGTTTTCTAAAGGCTAGAATGCCTAGTGGCATGAGGTCAAATATCCTCATCTCTAATCCCATCTCTACCCTTGTCCCTTAATTGCTCAATACCACTTATATTAGAAATCTAAATTTGGCTAATCCTATTATAATTACACCTAACCCTAGTATTCCACTAGTAGTATAGGGTACATTCTAATAACATTTTCTTTATTATTTGGTTTGGTAATATAGATGAAAGATGAAAACCATGCTTGTCCAATAACCTCCCCCAACTAATGTTAAAGTTACTGTAACATACCGAATCTTGGACATTTTATCTTTTGACCTTCTTTCCCATCTTTTCCTCTCATTTCTATCCTCTTTGGCCTTTTTGTTAAATTTGGGGAGAATATGATGGTTTAATGAGCATTTGTTCACCTTTTCTCTCAATATTTGGGTTTTATGCACAAATACCTCAGTGAAAGCTTAGTAATGGGTCTAATATGCAAAATATTCACTCAAGTGATAAAAAGAATAAATAAATTCGTCCTACAACTTTCTAGTGCTTTTTAGAATATGAAAAAGAAAGGAAATCTCGAAATATACACAAAGGAAGTAATAAATGTGGTAATTGGAAATAATATGGAATATAATGGTTAAAAGGAGATAATGAGGAATATATTGTCCCAAAAATCATAAGTGGAAACCCATGAAGATAATTTGGATGTAAATTTCGTTTTATTGACTTAAAATAAACTTAATGACCAAGTATCATCTAATTTGGATAATAAATAAATATATAAAAGCCTTTATTACAAGATAATGGGAAATAAGCCAATAAGATGAAATAAAATATCTAATGTCCTCAAATTGGAAAAATAACTCCAAATTCGTAATATATGTATCAAAATTAGTCTATGTGTGAATTTGTATTCAATTTGGCCAATGTTTAATATTTTATTTTATTTAGGAGAGAGAAAATGACTTAAAGAACAAAAATATTAAATATATGTTGAAAAAAATAATTAATTCCAAAATCGTGTTCCACACATTTATTATTTCTTATAGGCCAAGTTTTATATTTTTAGAAAGTTTCTAGATACCTCTAATAAATTAAAAGGATAAATAAGTGGTAAAATGGAAATGAATTAAATAAAATAATAAAGTTTTCAAAAAATAAAATAATGCCAAATTCGTATTCTACATGTTAAAGTATATCTTTGGATGAATTTTGAATTAATTTGGAAAATATTTGATGAGAAGATAAATTTAGGAGAGAGAAACTATGCAAAAATTTCAACTTATTATTTAAAATAATAACCAACTTCAACAAATGAAAATAATACTAAATTCGTGTCCAACATAGTGTATATGACTTGTTGGTCAAGTTTTGTAATTTTTGGATAATTCTAGAGTCATTAATGAAGGAGAAAAGAGAAAATATGATTTGAATTATTTATCCTATTAAAAGTCCTCAAAAGGCAAAACTAATTTCATATTTTGATTCTACACGTAAAAATCAGTCAGAATATAAAATTTGGTAAATTTTGGATATCGTTTGAGCCTCCAAAAGAAGAGAGAGAAAAACATTTAAATTAGATAATACACTTTGTTCGAATTCTAGTGTAAATTGAATTAAATGCCATACCCAGCCTTGGACTCATCCGCACGATCCAACGGTTTGCATTCGTCGGTGGACCCAAGTCCATTGATCCAACGGCTCTAGAGTTGTCTTCTACCTCAGTCCAAGGTGAATAGGACTCTCAAATTTAAAATGTGAATATCTTGAGCTACGATTAACCAAATTCGACGATTTTTAGTTCTACGGATTTCTCGTGAGATTATGCTTATAATTATCCTAAGGTTTTTGCGTTTTCTTGAACTTTCGGGAAACCCCCAAAACAGTCGAGGTGTGCCTCTCACCTTACATGGCTAAACCCTAAACCTAGGCCCCTAACCTATAAATACCCCTACCCCTACGTGCGCCGGCACGTTTGCAACTCAACGCCGCCTTTGATTGCAATTTCCATCGCCTTTTGGACCCCGTAGAGATGCTGACGTCACCCAGCTTGCGGTTCCTTTACCTCTCTTCACGTTGCTCCTCCGGTGAAATACAAGGTATGGTTGAGTTCGTTTTGTCTTTGGCTTTCGTTTGCATATATGAACGTCGATTTTCGTCAAGTATAGAAGTATTTTCCAATTCTTCCACGAGCAGCAGCTTGTTGTCGTTGTCCTGGTTGCGTGGGTGAGGGGAAGGAGATGACCTCCGGTGATTTACCACTTTACCCCCAATATTTTCCTTCTTTTCTCTCTTTTCTCGCGGGGGTTACTACGATCTTTTACCTTTTCTCTTGTTTGCTTTGACCGAGAGTTGACCAGGTTAGCTGGGCATCATGTGAGCATGGGGCCGGCCACCCATTGGGACAGGTCAGCAGCACGCGGGCCCCACTCCTCTCTCTCCGCTCGTTTTAAACGACTCTGCCTACGTGGCGAGTTTTGATTGGCTGATCTTTGAAAAATCGTACATTTTTACTCGTTGCTCTGAAAATTAAAAATAAGTAGTGTTTTGAAATCAGGAGAATGTAATCTATCTAATAAAAATACTTTCATGGTTTGATTCTGATGTTTTCGAATATGTATTTTTCGAGTTGATTTAATTAACTAATAAATATGGAAAATACTCTAAAAAAGTCAGTAACTCGAAAATATACAAATATATATGTTATTTTGACCAGAAGAACATAAATAAGACAGTAGTGAGGTTTTCAGAGTCTAATTCGATCATTTGTGAAAAAGTTTATGGTTTTGAGGTTTTAAGCCTTTAATGAATATACATATATCTAATACATAAATATAATGATCATATTAGGGAAAGTGGACCTGATCTCGTGTAAAAGTTATGAAAAGTGATTCTAGGACTCTAAAGATTAAAGGTATGTGTTTAATACACTTCAGTTGGGAATTATTTGATCCTTAACCTATGCTTTCCATAATGAGGTTTATTTGCACCTTATATTCTATTCTCTTGAATCTATTGCTATACTTGCCTCATAATCAGTTTGGAATATTGTTCTTGGGTCTTGGTACCCCTTTGCCATGTTCTATTTGGATGATGCTATTACTTGCCATTGTTTCTAGCATGTTAATTTTATTAGACTAATTAACTAGTGTAGTGGTACTTGTATGTACAACCACCCGTAGTTGGGGAATGTGTTATTTCTCCCCTGGGGAGCGTGTTACTCTCCCCCGCACATGAAATATGTGCAGGTGACTGGGAATGTGTTATTCTCCCCTCACCCTTTTGGTCGAAGGTTCGGTAGGTGCCTCAACCCTACATAGTTAAGATAGTCAATATTAATCATACATGCAGATGTTGTTATTTTACTTTGTTTATGGCAAGCATCTATTGAAATATTCTTTTATATATATATGGCCTCATTCTTTTGATGTCTCATCTTTTGATGATTCCCTAGCCTGTTTTACTTGTTATAATTATCTTGTCACCTTTAGTATAGTTTAGTGACACATACTTGTTTTTCCTTCCCTCTTGCTGGGTGCTTTACCAACCACCCAGATGTGGAGCAAGGTGATGGATATGACATGAAGATCTTAGCATTGACATTGACTAACTGATGGATATGTTGCTTGGAGACAAAAGTGGAGTAGTCTAGACTTCCCTCTATCTAGATCCTAGTTGTGTATGATGATGTAACCCTAAAAGGGAGATTTTTGATGTATCTTGTACAATCTTTTATGAAATTGAATATAGTCAGAAATTTTTTATTCCGTTGCTTTCCAAATGAGTTTTGATTATCATAATTAGTAGAGGGTGGTTTATGTCCCACTCTTTACAACATGGTATCAGAGCCCATGGTAGTTGGAAATCTGGCTAATTCAGTTTGTCTCCTTAGTTCGAACCCTAGATTTGCATAGTTTCCCTTAAGTTACATGTTTGCCCTAGATTTGATATATGTTGATGAAAGGTTGACTTAGGAACCAATAGTTCCACATTAGAACATTGATGAATAAAACTATAATATGCTCATAATTAAAATATGCATAACTTGATGTTGTTTAGGTTTGCCTTTAGGCAACTATTAGGGCATGCAGTTGAAGCAAGGGTGTCTAGAAAGGATCAGGGTTTCGAAGGCTGGAAAATTTTTCCTCCACACCACTAGCTTGGTATATGAGGACTCTCGTGCCCATATGATACCAGCCTGGCTTGCGCTGATACAAATTGCCCGAAATAGTTTGATTTTATGAAATAGTGACCTTAGACTTCTATGTTGTATATCTGTGGGAACCCTAAGTTTCATGTGTATGATGATTTGTTTGAGGATGGTTACCAAGATAATTTCTTATGTCCTTTGAACCTAGACCTTAGAGTTTGGGTGTTTGTGAGAATATCAGAGTGCACAGTGGAAGCATGATGGATCTTGATAATGGTTTAGTTAGACTTATCCTTTAACCCTAGTGTAGTAGGTCAAACCCTTTAAGGGGTGGAGTATGGTTAGTTGATGATGTTTGAGTGGTTAGATTTCGAGGACGAAATCCTATTTAGGGGGATGGAACCCTATAACATCTTGAAGTCTATCTACTCTATCTTTAGAAACCCTGACTCCATAAATAGGAGGTTAGTATGATTGGATCCTTGGTATTGACCAAAAAAGTAATAGTGGTAACCCTTACATGCTTGTTTACATATTAATGAACTTGTAATGGTCATCTAATGAATAATTCATACATTTAAACCCTAATAAATATCCAATGCACATAATATGGATATCAATGCTAATTGTCAATATGTAAGAGGTTGATCATGTCATAAACCTATAAACCCTAATGATATGATGAGAATGATAACTTAATGCATGCTAAGGACGAATAAGTGAAATAAAATGGTCATGTTGACCTAAACCCTAAGTTGTAATAATCTAACCCTAAACAATGCATCCTTAATACCTTTCATGATACATTAATGATGTTAAGTGCCATAATCAGTTAACATACTTTGATACACATAAATGATATATATAATCATCTAATCACATATTTATCAAGTTATCTATATAAAACGCAAGTTACCTTGTTATATAATATACACATGTGATTAGTCACTTAATGTGAATCAATTCATTAATATGTAATATGTCATTGAAATAAATGTAATGGCTTCAATGTGAATATGAAGTAATTGGATTCACTTAAATGTACAAAATC
Source organism: Alisma plantago-aquatica (assembly GCA_963693085.1). Classification (NCBI taxonomy): domain Eukaryota; kingdom Viridiplantae; phylum Streptophyta; class Magnoliopsida; order Alismatales; family Alismataceae; genus Alisma; species Alisma plantago-aquatica. The sequence goes on from OY856411.1 coordinate 264,046,647, forward strand.
AATAATATAAATGAATAAATATGAGAGATGATTATTGATGACATTAATGTGAGCAATAAGATAATGTTCAATGTAAATATATGTAATTGATGTGACATAATTTGGATTAAATATAGACTTAATGACAAAATGAATATTTCATGTAAAATAATTTGTTATAATTAATAAAGTGGTAATAAGAGGATAATGAAGTATAAATCCAAGTTATTAATGATCAAATATAATCATGAATGTTGAGATAATTGAGTAACCCCTAATTGTGCTAAAATTCATAGTAAGAAAAATGAAATACATATATAATGTTTCATGGATGATAATGAAATATAACCCTTTTGATAATAATGTGAATATAACATGATATGATTAATATAATGATGATAATGTGTTATCATATTGAATATAATGTTAAGGAGCCAAAAATATTAATAATATCTTAATTATGAAATCCTAGGTGGTCCTTGAGAACCTGACCTAGGAGGTGATGCTTGTGAAGTTTTTGAACCCTCAAGTTAAGTAGTTGATGTATAAGTTTTGGTGGAAGTTTTATGGTTGGAGGAACAACCTGATGTTTTGTGATGTGAGGTTGCACACTCACCCTTCCCTATTTGCTAGTGATTTCGGGGACGAAATCCTCTTTAAGGGGTGGAGTGTTGTAACATACTGAATCTTGGACATTTTGTCTTTTGACCTTCTTTCCCATCTTTTCCTCTCATTTCTATCCTCTTTGGCCTTTTTGTTAAATTTGGGGAGAATATGATGGTTTAATGAGCATTTGTTCACCTTTTCTCTCAATATTTGGGTTTTATGCACAAATACCTCAATGAAAGCTTAGTAATGGGTCTAATATGCAAAATATCAACTCAAGTGATAAAAAGAATAAATAAATTCGTCCTACAACTTTCTAGTGCTTTTTAAAATATGAAAAAGAAAGGAAATCTCGAAATATACATAAAGGAAATAATAAATGTGGTAATTGGAAATAATATGGAATATAATGGTTAAAAGGAGACAATGAGGAATATATTGTCCCAAAAATCATAAGTGGAAACTCATGAAGATAATTTGGATGTCAATTTCGTTTTATTGATTTAAAATAAACTTAATGGCCAAGTATCAATTAATTTGGATAATAAATAAATATATAAAAGCCTTTATTACAAGATAATGGGAAATAATCCAATAAGGTTAAATAAAATATCTAATGTCCTCAAATTGGAAAAATAACTCCAAATTCGTAATCTATGTATCAAAATTAGTCTATGTGTGATTTTTTTTTAAATTTGGTCAATGTTTAATATTTTATTTTATCTAGGAGAGAGAAAATGAATTAAAGACCAATAATATTAAATATATGTTGAAAAAAATTAATTAATACCAAAATCATGTTCCACACGTTTATTATTGCTTATAGGCCAAGTTTTACATTTTTAGAAAGTTTCTAGATACCTCTAATAAATTAAAAGGATAAATAAGTGGTAAAATGTAAATGAATTAAATAAAATAATAAAAGTATTCAAAAAATAAAATAATGCCAAATTCGTATTCTACATGTTAAAATATATCTTTGGATGAATTTTGAATTAATTTGGAAAATATTTGATGAGAAAATAAATTTAGGAGAGAGAAAGTATGTAAAACTTTCAACTCATTATTTAAAATAATAAACAACTTCAAAAAATGGAAATAATACCAAATTCGTGTCCAAAATAGTTTATATGACTTGTGGGTCAAGTTTTGTAATTTTTGGATAATCCTATAGTCATTAATGAAGGAGGAAAGAGAAAATATGATTTGAATTATTTAACCTATTAAAAGTCCCCAAAAGGCAAAACTAATTTCATATTTGGATCCCACACGTCAAAATTAGTCAGAATATAAAATTTGGTAAATTTTTGATATCGTTTGAGCCTCCAAAAGAAGAGAGAGAAAACATTTAAATTAGATAATACACTTTGTTCGAATTCTAATGTAAATTGAATTAAATGCCATACCCAGCCTTGGACTCATCCACGCGATCCAACGGTTCGCATTCTTTGGTGGACCCAAGTCCATTGATCCAACGGCTCTAGAGTTGTCTTCTACCTCAGTCCAAGGTGAATAGGACTCTCAAATTTAAAACGTGAATATCTTGAGCTATGATTAACCAAATTCGACGATTTTTAGTTCTACGGATTTCTCGTGAGATTACGCTTATAATTATCCTAAGGTTTTTGCATTTTCTTGAACTTTCAGGAAACCCCCAGAATAGCCGAGGTGTGCCTCTCACCTTACATGGCTAAACCCTAAACCTAGGCCCCTAACCTATAAATACCCCTACCCCTACGTGTGCCGGCACATTTGCAACTCAACGCCACCTTTGATTGCAATTTCCATCACCTTTTGGACCCCGTAGAGATGCCGACATCGCCCATCTTGCGGTTCCTTTATCTCTCTCCACGTTGCTCCTCTGGCAAAATACAAGGTATGGTTGAGTTCGTTTTGTCTTTGACTTTCGTTTGCATATCTGAACGTCAACTTTCATCAAGTATAGAAGTATTTCCTAATTCTTCCATGAGCAGCAGCTCATTGCCGTTGTCCAGGTTGCATGGGTGAGGGGAAGGAGATGACCTCCGGTGATTTACCACTTTACCCCCAATACTTTCCTTCTTTTCTCTCTTTTCTCTCAGGGGTTACTACGAACTTTTACCTTTTCTCTTGTTTGCTTTGACCGGGAGTTGACCAGGTTAGCTGGGCATCATGCGAGCATGGGGCTGGCCTCCCATTGGACCGGGTCAGCAGCACGCGGGCCCCACTCCTCTCTCTCCACTCGTTTTAAATGACTCTGCCTACGTCGCGAGTTCTGATTGGCTGATCTTTGAAAAATCGTATCTTTTTACTCGTTGCTCTGAAAATTAAAAATAAGTAGTGTTTTGAAATCAAGAGAATGTAATCTATCTAATAAAAATACTTTTGTTGTTTGATTCTGATGTTTTCGAATATGTATTTTTTGATTTGATTTAATTAACTAATAAATATGGAAAATACGCTAAAAAAGTCAGTAACTTGAAATATACAAATATATATGTTATTTTGATCAAAAGAACATAAATAAGACAGTAGTGAGGTTTTCAGAGTCTAATTCGACCGTTTGTAGAAAAAGTTGATGGTTTTGAGGTTTTAAGCCTTTAATGAATATACATATATCTAATACATAAATATGATGATCATATTAGGGAAAGTAGAAGATCTGATCTCGTGTAAAAGTTACGAAAAGTGATTCTAGGACTCTAAAGATTAAAGGTATGTGCTTAATACACTTTAGTTGGGAATTATTTGATCCTTAACCTATACTTTCCATAATGAGTCTTATTTGCACCTTATATTCTATTCTCTTGAATCTATTGCTATACTTGCCTCATAATCAATTTAGAATATTATTCTTGGGTCTTGGTACCCCTTTGCCATGTTCTATTTGGATGATGCTATTACTTTCCATTATTTCTAGCATGTTGATTTTATTAGACTAAATAACTAGTGTAGTGGTACTTGTATGTACAACCACCCATAGTTGGGGAATGTGTTATTTATCCCCTGGGGAACGTGTTACTCTCCCCCGCACATGAAATATGTGCAGGTGACTGGGAATGTATTATTCTCCCTTCACCCTTTTGGTTGAAGGTCCGGTAGGTGCCTCAACCCTACATAGTTAAGATAGTAAATATTAATCATACATGCAAATGTTGTTGTTTTACTTTGTTTATGACAAGCATCTACTGAAATATTCTTTTATATATATATGGCCTCATTATTTTGATGTCTCATCTTTTGATGATTCCCTAGCCTGTTTTACTTGTTACAATTATTTTGTCACCTTTAGTATAGTTTAGTGACACATACTTGTTTTTCCTTCCCTCTTGCTGGGTGCTTTCCCAACCACCCATATGTGGAGCAAGGTGATGGATATGGCATGAAGATCTTAGCGTTGACATGGACTAACTGATGGATATGTTGCTTGGAGACAAAAGTGGAGTAGTCTATACTTCCCTCTATCTAGATCCTAGTTGTGTATGATGATGTAACCCTAAAAGGGAGATTTTTGATGTATCTTGTACAATCTTTTATGAAATTGAATATAGTCAGAAATTTTGATTCCGCTGCTTTCCAAATGAGTTTTGATTATCATAATTAGTAGAGGGTGGTTTATGTACCACTCTTTACAGTTACATCCCCAAACGGCCCACCTACCTTAATCATCTTGTCTAAAACTCAACCTGCTCTGTTTGCTTGCTTATGCTAGTATAGTCTAGTTATTCTTGCTTAACCTAGTTAATTGATCAATTTTGATAGTTAAGGTTAATTTAGATCTTTTCTTGCTTTAGAGGTTAACTTAGTTTCTAAATTGCTTCTTTCTCTTCTAGCATAGTGTAACTTACCTTTGCTCTTGCTTAGTTAGTTGGTTAACCTAGATAGTTAAAATAGCTTGTTTAAGATAAGTTAGGTTCAATTCTGCCCTTTCTTGCTTGTTCACCTAATTTAACAACCAAAAAAACCCTTTTAAACCCTTCAACCCTAGACTCCACATTAGGAACATAGCCAACTCTAGCCTAGCTCTAGTGTCTCCTCTATCCCTAAGGATCGACCCCTATTCTTGCCAATCACCTATACTACAATAGTATCCCGTGCACTTGCGGGTGACCTATTTGGTACTGTGATCAACTTGGTTAGGGCTAATACAAATTTCGAAAGACCCACATGTGCGTTCGAGTCCTGTGGAGTGCATCTAGTCACCCCTTGTTGGCTAGTGTGTATGCCTCTGGCTCGGACGTGCCACTTCCTTGAATCATACATCATCATAATTCCTACTTAGGAGAAGATGAATTATCTCATAGAAATGGAAACAATTGGGGAAAATATGACCTTTTTCCAATGAAATTGATTGTTCATAGGAATGATCAAACATATTGAAACACTCTAGGATAGTATTAATGTGGGTAGTATTTTATTTGGCAAATAGTATTATATCATCTACAAATTCACATGAGAAAAAGAAGGGCCTTGTTGAGAAAATTTCAAAGGAATTCATTTTCCATCCTCCACTTTATTGTAAATTTGTTGAATTAGTCTATTTAGACACATTACAAAGAGATAATGTGACAATGTATTGCCTTTTCTTAAACATCTAGAACCCTTAAAGCCATTCAATTTATCCCCATTCTCAACATCTTGGTAGAGTTCCGCTATATAATTCACAACTATAGGTGGTATACTTGTCTTTGATATTGTATCTTTGATAAGAGACCATGACATGAGATAATAATTACTCTTAAGGTCAAATTTTGAGTGCCATATATGGTTAAGATGTTTGCATTCACATATTATGAATTAATTCTTACACACATATTATATTATCAACAATCCTTCTACCCAGAACAAAACTACTTTGTGCCTTTGAAACCCATTTCGTCATTATAAGATTCAATCTATCATAATGATTTTGAAATTAATTTAACGTAAGTGTTGTTCAAAGAAACAAGATAAAGATCTTTGTAATATATTGGGTTCTTTTTTTGGGAACAAGAACTACCATAACATTATAGAGTTCTTCTTGCAAGGGCATACATAATATATCTTAATGTGTAGTATGACTAATAAATTGCTTTATGATAGATCAATTGAATCTCATAAACATTTTGTCTACACCATCAAGTCCAGTAGCTCTGTACCGCCCCTTTATGTGTAAAGGTTCTAATATTTTGGTTTCACTAGGTAACATATGTAATCTTGTTCTTTGAGTGACTTCCATAGGTTCAAATATGATAGGAATTTTATCAATATCTTACTAGTGATTGCTGAATGATATTTAGATATGTTATTTGAATTATTCCTATACAAAAGATCTAAATTCAATATGATCTAATATCCTTTAACGTTTCAAGATTTTAGGACCTAGACAAAATAATCTTAAAAGAAATGATTGGACTATCCATATCGTCAAGGTGCACCTCCTTTTCAGGAACTTCATCACTAAAAACTTTATGGTTAAGCATGATCAACTAAGAGTAATTCTAGGATGGATGACCAATTGGAAAGTTGATCCCGACTTGTGCATGAATGAGAACAAAACAAATAGTTAAGGCCAGTGGTGGTCTGGGAGGCCAATTTTCATTCTTGAAACTCTACTATAGCCTTGGACAGTGTGCCTCGGGATGTCACAAATAATATCAGAGTAAAAAACCCTCAGTAGGTGGGGCCCACATGGACATGTGACATGTCAGTCTTGAGTTGTAAGGTCAATGTAAGTTGGAAAGAGATGTCCATGGTGATCTAGACACCCTTGCACTGCTAGCCGTGATCGGGAGTTGGGTGTCGTTGGGCTATTTTGGGTCTGCACTGAAATGGGGAAATATATGAGGCCATATAGTTGAGCCTTGATGAGGACATCAAGAGTCTAAATGGGGGAGATTGTAACGTCCTAGGATTTGAGGCCTCAGATAAAATGATCTTAAAATTAATGATTGGACAACTCATATCACCAAGGTGCACCTCTTTTTTAGGGATCCAATCACTAAGAAATCTACGATTAAGCGTGCTCAACCCAAAGTAGTACTAGGATCAGTGACCAATCGAGAAATTGATCTCGTCTTGTGTGTGAGTGAGGACAAAATAAAAAGTTAAAGCCAATGGTGGTTTGTAGGGCTGGTCATCATTCTGGAAACTTTACTATAGTGTTGATTAGTGGAACCGAGTGTTAAATATCCAATCTCCTTGGCAATTTTATAAAACAGAGATAGTATTATAGAATCTATAAATCTTAACAAACGAATGAACAAAACAATTGTTATCATCACCATTTAATAACCACTCAAGATGACTTTTTGTCTCCAATTTTCCTCCTAATCAGCTAATAGGTCTTCGTACTTTTGTCGAAAACGTTCATCATCAATTATATGGCGATGTTTTTTGTTATTTGGTGTACGTAACAATATTGGATACGAGTCATAATTGATTATGGGTAAGTACTAAATACTGTAGTTGTAATAGGCATTTATCCGATCATTATTTTTAATCAAATAGATCAAGTCTCTCGTGTAGTGATAAACTCTTATGAGTCAAGGGAGATCCCGAGAAGCTGAACTCGTTCAAGCCAGCTCCCACGAGAGTTTCTTGGAATGATGATGGTTCAAAAAGTATACTAGTCACTCCCTTGTTTCTTTGTTGGTCTCAACATTGTGTTAAGCCCCCTCAATAAGATGAGGTCAGTCAACCTATAAACCAATCATAATAATATATTTCCAAATCAATTTCTTAACATAATGATTAAGGTTTAGATAAACTATAATAAGGAAGTATTTTGGGTCAACATATCAATGTACAAAGTATCTATGACTCTCAAGAATACAAGAATAACACTTTTATGCAATCCATGAAATCTAGATGTCTCATGAGAGCCTCTATCCTCAACCCATCGTGACTAGTTGTAACCTAATCTTTTTATTGTATCTATTTCTCTACTATTAGATGTATGAGGTTCAAGAGAAGACACATTTTTTGGCCATGTCAAGTGTTAAGATATTTCATAATAATTTGGGTATTTCTTTTTTGATACCCTCAATGTTTCTAATAAGAGTATCTAACATAATTAAATTGTGAAGTTTTTGACAGATTGAGTCTATTAATCACATCTAGGCTTTGTGCTCTTCCACATGATTATAGGTCTGCATATGACTATGACATGGGACATTCTTCATTTTCCTAGTGTTACTCCTAGTTTCACGTCCAATTTTCCTTTTTGTAGGGGAAAATGGGTTTGCAATAGATTATGGTATAGGTGAATTATCATATACAATTGGATCTCAACTCACATATCTATCTTCATGGATTTGTTATTTATATTCAATGTGTTCAACAATAACAATATCCCCTTTTGGATTAACTACTTTTTGAACTTCATATGTGGGGTTGTTGTCATTCTTAAAATATGTATCATTAGGTTTCATGGTGTCATCATTTTTTCTTCTGTCCATCTTGATTTATCTCCTTGTTAGACATAGATGAATCAAGTTTACACTTGCTTGTCCATATATTTGTAGAAATTGAATTAGTGGAAGGGCTTGCTATATATGTAACTGATTTAACATGTCATGATCTTAAAGAGAAAAATATTTGATTTTCTAAATAGTGGGGCCATCTTGGTTAGGATTAGGTCTTTCAATATTGTGAGTTGGTAACCTAGAATGGATATCACAACCAGAGAAGGTCTACCATTGACTTCTTTTAGATTCCATTTAACTTCTACATCATGAGACCGTTGAACTTGAAGATCATTGTATATAGTGAGATTGATGCTTTTGCAAATTTTTTTGATCATGTCCCATTGTATCACATCCATGGCATATTACTAGGAAGGTTTAATACTCAATAAGGAAATTTGTGTTGTTGATAATAATTATAGTACATACAAAACCATTTTAACTATCTTCACTCCTAGTCATGCAAAATGACTTCTAATATAGTTATTGGTATCATCACAAACCCTAATAAATTTACCCAACACTACCCCATTCTTGTGAAAGATTGTTTAGTCATAGATATGTAAAGAAAGATCTATTATTTGTGCCTAAGTAATAATCCTTGGAGGAATTTTATAAATATAGATCTATTATTTGTGCTCAAGTAATAATCCTTGGAGGAATTTCATTAGACGGGAAGAATTCTCCATGGCATTGCCACACCATCAAGAAATATCCAAACATAGACCACGAACCTCATGTTAAATCTTTTTAAAGTTTTCTTGAGGACATAATTGTACTGCAAAGTGGTTGTACTCTATTTGTATGCTTTTCATCTCCCAGTAGTTCTACATAATAGTCTAAAAAACAACCACATAGAATCCAATATCCAATGTTCTTCCCAATAATTTTTACATTTATGACAAATTACCATGATTGTGTAAAATGGTGTAGGCCTCTAGTGAAATTAGGAGTTTAGGAAATCCTCATCGTTGAACCAGGGAGATTTCATACCGATTCACCAATTGAGTTTCTTCATCTAGAAATTTTTTATTATAGTGTGATCTTGCACCACCTCTAGTAACATCCCAAAAAGACTTTGACATATTGTAACTTCCAACATCATTTCTTATGGAAATTGATGATCACCAACAAAAGAAGGAGCAATATGAAGTTCCTCTAAGTAGATAATGAAACCACATGCTTTTATGAAGCATTGATACCCCCTTCATGCATTCCAGTATAGATAAAATCCATCCCTTCTTTGCTAATACTTATGCAAGAATTGTTATCTTCACCATCTGGACAAGCATAAGAGTACCCCCTCCATGAGCCCTATTCCTCCCATGCCATGGACACCGATTATGTGATGCCCATGGACACTTGTAGCATTTTTCCTTTCACCATGGGCCTGCCAATATTTATATATATAGATATATATGTATATATATGTAGAGTCATGCTAGAATACACTTAAGTGTGTAGATCACAACATACACTCAAGTAGTGTTTATATAACAAGAAAAATTATTTGAAAAATTCAAACTATTGATATTCACTGTTACCATAAATATAGGTTACCTACAAAATTTGAGCTCATTTGGATGTTTGTAAGCCACACAACCAATCTCAACAAAAACAAAACACATAACTAATTTCAAGTTTATCATTTTTGTTGTCTTTAGATGCATGGCCTATAAGTGTTCAAATGATCTCACATTTTATAATTAGTCTATTCATAAGGAGTTTAAGAAGATAAATGGTTTGGAGTTTGAAAAAATTATGGCATGGTTGAAAATGACTTGAGTGTATTACGTCTCCAGTACACTCGAGTGTATTCTAGTTTGACTCTCTATATGTATATATATACATATGTATATGTATATGTATGTTTATTATGTGTGTATAGATGTATGAATATTTATATGCACACACATATATACACAACCACACCCCACCACACACACACACACACGCAAACACACACAAAAATATACACAAATATATACATATATATACATATATATACATACATATATATGCATATACATACATACATATATATATATATATATATATATATATATATATATACATGTATGTATGTGTATACATACATACTATAAAGTTTTTGAGAGTTTTACCTACTAAGGAGACATACTTTCAAGTCAATATATATAAATATATTTAATATATATACACACTACTACAGAACCTACCTTTAGTGTCGGTTATTTAAAGCCTTTAGTGTCGGTTTCTAAGCGACACCTATGTGGGCGACACTAAAAGTCCACCCATCAGGCGTCGGTTCCAAAACCGACACCCAAACTCTTCACGAGCCACCGAAAATGCACCATCATGGGATTATAAGCGTCGGTTATTAGTTAAACACCGACGCCCAAACCCTTCGCACCACAGAAAGGGCGCCATCTTGGGCACTATCAGTGTCGGTTATAAGTAAAAAACCGACACCATATATCTTCGCCCCACGGCCGTGCTGTCCAGCACGGCCGTGGTGTTAAGGACATAGACATCGGTTTATTGTAGGAACACCGACACTATATCATTATGTGTCGGTTATTTACAAATAACCGACGCCTATTGGTTTTTTTTTTCCTGTCAGTCTGCAGACCTGCTGTGGCTGGTCGCAGGATGAGAAACCTGTTCAGTTCAGTTACGAACTGCATGTTTTACGACATCCATTGATATCAGCCGACAACAAGCCGCAAACCTGTAAAATTAACAATAAAAAAGTAGCACATGCATTTAGCAATGCAACCTGCAGTTCCATTTTATTTTCACACATTTATAAACATTCACACATGCTAGCAATCTGTAGTTCCATTCATTCACATTCACACATGTAGAAACATTCATATAGCAACCAACACTTTCATTCATTTTCACTCAGACACATGTAGAAACATCCAGACATGTAGAAACATTCACACATATATTATAATTCAGAAATTCATTTACAAAGTATCATTGTTTAGTCATTATTCGCTATCAGGATCCCAATTATATTTTAAAGCCCCCACTAATTGTATGGCTGTTGCCCATTCTTCTCTTACTTCATTTAATTCTCCCATTGTATAGGGAGCATTAACATTTGGTAAGTCCTTTCCTGTAATGGGGTCAGCTTTAAACACCTGTAAAGAGAATGATGTATATATATAATTAATGAGCTATAAATAAGATTGATATATTTCGATCATATTATCTAATGAGACTATATAATACCTCAGCAATACATTCGATATCCAGTACGGAATGTTTGATAATCATGTACATATATCGCATGACATAGTATCCACATGCCCATCCGTTGTCTTGTGTAGCACACTATAAATTCAAACATACAAAATATTAAAAAATACAACTAATTAAACATTGTTCACATAAATAATATATACATATATTGCAGTCGGAAACTTACTTGCACGTTCTTCCAAATTATAGGCTGGTTCTTTTTCGTGGGGACCTTTCCTCCAGCCTTTTTGTACTCCTCAAAACCCCTACATGTTAATGTAACACAGAACATTGCAATTAAATAGTAATGTAATAACATATGTTAACGGATATGAAAAATGAAATATTTCTCACCGAAATATTGCCATTTTCATTATGTGTCCAAATCTTGTATTCAATTTACCCCCCTTAGGATCTAGATAATACACAGTGAACGTCTCGGGGGCAATAACCAATAACTCCCAATGCCTACCCCTAGAGGAAAAAAAGTTAAAAATTAATAACTCAAAATCCACAATAAAATGTAATTTTCTTAAGTCCAAGTTATAATAAGCAAAGTAAACTTACTCTACATTGAATGGAGCCATTATCACCGTCTTCTTTTTTACAGCAAAATTTGAAAAAGACTCACAGCAGTATTGTTGAACTGATGTAGGGTCTTTAGCTACTAGACTAATCAAGGATGGAATAAAAAACCCTACATGTTCGAATCCAAAATCTGCACATATGTTGTCTAAGTAGCTGCAAAATATGTATTAATTACGTATGCATTAATAAATAAGAAACCAGATCACCAGATCATACACAAGGTATATGGATGTATAAAGAATATCTCACCTTATCCATAGCTCTATCACATATGTATTTTGCCAATCATATCGAAACAACTCCAATATATCTTGTATAAATAGTTTTGTTTCGTATGACTGACCTGTAGAATCTGAATCAGAAGAAACAGTTATAGGGGAGTTTATATCATGTTCCCCTAACCATACTGCCATACCCCTACAGTTAGGACCTAACGGGACAGGTAGGTCCTGTGGAACCCAACTAGGTAATGCAGGAGGTGGAAGTGGAGGCCTAGATGCTGTGGGTGTCTTCTTTTTAACCTGTATATATATATAATTTCAGATCAACTGCCAGCATATACACACACTAACAATTGAACATAATGTAAATTTACCATACCTTATCAGTAAAGAAGACATCCGCTTTTAGCCACAATATCACTCTGCCTACTGCCTCACCAAGCGTTTCACAATCTGGGTGGGCATATGACAGTGGAAGATCCATCCACTTGGGGAATATATGTATCGGGCTCACCCGAATCCAACCACCTGGTACTGGAGACCCGTGACACGTTTCCCCTGGTAGGGATGGGTAAGCCGATGCCTCTGCCACGACATATTCTTTACTTTTAGATGGCATGACTTCAACCCTTACAAATTTTTGTGTAAAGAATGTTATATACATATATACATACCATCTTTTTTTGAAACGACTACAATTTTATATATACGTATCATCTTGAATTAAAAAACTAGTTACTATGTCATAAAAATACTTACAGTGGATGTGCTAGGTGGTGGTTCTACAGGATTACTCCCAACCTTTGCAGTAGGAGTAGGAGTAGAGTCTGCAGTAGGTATTGTCTGGTAAGTGGCAGTCTGAGATGCCTGCCACTTTTTCATTGCTTCTTCGAGTTTTCTGTCAAATAGCTTATCCACCTATACATGGATAAAAGAAACGTCAAATTCTAATTTTTGAATTCTCTTTTACAGTAACATTATAAAGAAAGAATATGTTACCTCTTCTTGTGAAAGTCCCGCTTTTGGGACATGTTTGCGCTGGGATGACCCAAAAAAAGATTTGATGCCCACACCAGCGCCTGCAGCCCTAACACGTCCAGGATGCTCTGGGTTACCCAGAGCAACTGTCAATTCATCATTTGTTCCCTCAGGGATGAACTTTCCTTGTTTCCTCAGCTCGTGCAGCTCCCGCTAATCGCCAAAACAAAAATTTGTACTTAAATAAACAACACAAATAATCAATATTCGAATGATTGCTGTAAGAGTTGTATTTTACCATTTTTGCAGCCGCCTCAGCAGTTGCGGCCTTAGTTATTTCTCCCTTCTTATTTTTCCTCCCAGCTATCCAGACATCATGGCGAGGCAGAGGTGTGCTACCTATGGTAGAGGACTCCTGAGTAGCAGCAGACTGAGCAGCAGTAGCCTCAGCCTGTAGTCTTTGGCGAACGCCTGCATACCCCTTTGGACCCATTCTGTGGTCATGCACATTCAGTGCACGCCTTGATCTTTGTGCCTCACTGAGGGCCTAGTTCGTATGCAAATTAATGATTTGGTTAGTAACACTAAATGTTAATCTTGAATAAGTGAATACAACATATATTAATGAATGAGATTGAGACTAACACCTAATACCTTGAAATCATCAGTTTGTCTTGAAGCGACAAACGCGTCCCATTCTTCTTTGTCCAGGAAGTTCCACTGTTCAGTGGCTGTCTTCTTCCTCTGGTCGGCTTCTTTTATGTATTCTCTGGTGAGATTTGTCCTATAGTTCCTTAGGACTCTCCCACAGCGTTGCATCACGCATTTACGATGCAACTTTTCATCCAATTCAAATATACTCTGCAAAATAGAATTGCTATTAACTAGTATCCAAAAATTTAGTAATCTACAAAATAGAATTGCAAATTAATAATAACTCACACATAAATCCCTCCATATTAAATCTTTCTTCTCCTTAGAAACTTTATGCCAAGAATCTAGGCGACAACCGCAATGGCTACGAGTAACAAACCCAAGATATGAAATAAATGAATTGCGATTCACACCACATGCATTTCCTGCATTATCGAAATCTACAACAAGTTTGGGTCCATTGCCCTTTTGCGCAATTAATTTCTTCATCATAGTGATGCCCCTTCTCTTGTCAACTTTTTGGTGTTGTTGATCAAGTGCCTCAAGTGCTTCAGATGGTACCTGTGCATCATCAACCTAAAATTTGACAAAATAATTCACATTTACAAGATATAACTATAAATGGACATATAGATATAAATATATGATATATTTTTAAAACTTACATTGTGAGGCGGCGCATTGATGTCCTCACCCTCACGGTAGTCATAAACACGGTCATCAGGAGAATGGTCAGCCATCTGCAAATTCACATTCAAATTGTAAAGTTCACATTGTAAAGTAGTAATTCAAAGTGTAAAGCTCACATTGTAAAGTTCACATTATTACAACAAAGTATATATCACAACAAAATTGTAAAGCTCTATGATCAAAGAGAAAACAAGTATATATTACAACAAGATTAGGGTCTAGGGTTAACAAATACATGTGATGTCATTCTTATATATAATAAATGTACATGTACCACCTATCCCATCCTTGAACACCTAATCTCACTAGTAAGTGTATAATGTGTATTGGGTTTTTAAGAAAATTTCGGCAGCATTTCCCCGCTATTCTCCAAGTACATATGTACTTAGAGAACAAACGGGGAAATGCTGCCGAAATTTTCTTGAAAACCCAATACACATTATACACTTACATCCTAAGCGAGATTAGGTGTTCAAGAACAGTCCCAAACCGGGGACTATCCAAGATTTACTCCTAATGAGTAAATCTTGGACGGGTTTCTAGGCCAACAAATAATGTGTTGTCATTCTTATACCTAAAATCCTAGTTCTTCAAGTTAGGGTGATTATTGATGTCTTTAAAAGCATGATTGGCAATTTAGGGAAAAGTTCATCATTTACATTCCAAGCATGTCACATGTGTGCATTACAGTTCATCATTAAGCAAGAAGGGTGATTAGGATTCTCAATATACTCAACAATAAAACAAGTTAAACATGTGTGCATTACAGTTCATCATTTACATTCCAAGCATGTCACATGTGTGCATTACAGTTCATCATCAAGATATCTATAACTTACTTAAACATTCAATTATGAAGTAAATATACACTTAATTCAGAATAGCATGACGCACAAAGTTGCAGTCAACATCATTATGCTTTGTTCTATCATGGACTATCAGATTGGTATAGCACATATGTATCAGTACATAATTAAATAAACACAATCAGTAAATAACTTTAAAAAAAATTCCACTAGCTTGGTGAAATCAGTTAATAAATAAACACAATCAGAATATTTTTCATGGCTTTTGGGGTGACTTGGTGAAATCAGTGCATGTTTTGGGCATCCAGTAGATGAATCCAAACCCCAGCAGCAGCCTAGACGTGCCCTGGCGCCGCCCAAGCATCCGCCCATAGGCCTAGCTAGGCAGGGCACCTGGGCTTGGGACCCTAGGCGCGCCCTGGCACCTGCTTAGGCGCCGCCTGGGTGAGTTCTAGGTCGGCGGCGGCAGAAAAGCAAGGCGGAGGACAGAAAAGACAGTGAAGCTTTTGTGGGTTACCTTGCAGGAAGCTGGCGGAGGAGAAAAGCTGCTTCTACCGGCGGGGGCGGCGGTGACGAGGAGAGCACCGTAGCTGCTTCTACCGGCGGCGGCGATGAGAGGACATGCAACGACCGGCGGCGGTGACGAGCGGCGACGAGAGGACAGCAGCAACGCGACGGCAGCACCGAGCGGCGACGAGCAAGAAAATCGTCGGACCTAATTAGGAAATCGGGAATGAAACAGGGAAAGGCTAAGGGAAGAGTCGCTCGCGCTAGCGCGAGCTATTAAGTTGACAATAAGCGTCGGTTATTCAAAATAACTGACATCTAAACCAACAGTGTCGGTTCTTTTCCAAAAACCGAAAACTATACTAGATTATAGTCGTCGGTTTTTAACTAAAAGACAACCGACAACTATTCCTGTCTCGCGAATACCCTTAAGTCGTCGGTTATTTATTTATGAACCGACGCCATATGTCAAATTGTGGAGGTAATTTTTTCGCTGGAATTTTGGTTTTGGCGGTTGATTTTAGGTGTCAGTTTTTTAATAAGTAATCGACACTTAATAAAAGCGGTACCCGTGTCTGGTCGCCCTTCATAGATTGGATGTCGGTTTATGTTATCAACCGATACTGTAGAGTTTAGGTGTCGGTTTATGTATACAACCGACACCTTGAAAAGTGACTTTATAAGCCATTTATGTAGTAGTGACACACACACACACACACACACACACACACACACACATATATATATATATATATATATATATATATATATATATATATATATATATATATATATATGGACGTTCATTCATTGCCCACGTGCGTAGCCTGGATTTTCACTACCCGACAGCCAAAAAAGTAACTCTCCTGGCTAAGAAAGTAACTCTGCTGTAAAAAAAAGTAACTATGGTGTCAAAAAAGTAACTATGTTGGCCAAAAAAGTAACTCTGTATAAAATATACAACATATATATATAAGGACGAGTTTTTTGATTTTGGGGGGGCAAATGATATTATTTTTGGATGAAATTTTTTGGGCAGCTAGACAAAATGGTCCTCTGCAATTGCAATTTTTTTTTGAGAAAAGGTGTTTGGAAGGGTGGGCAGGTAGCTACCCGCGTGGACAATAAAGATGGGCCATATATATATATATATATATATATATATATATATATATATATATATATATATATATATAGAGAGAGAGAGAGAGAGAGAGAGAAAGTCAGGATAGAATACACTTGAGTGTATAGATCGCACGCTACACTCAAGTGGTGTCTGCATATCAAGACCATTTTTTTGCAAAATGTAAACTAATGATTTTCACCGTCATACTATACCTAGGCTGCACACAACTTTTGAGCCTATTTGGATGAGTGAAAGTCACTCATCCGAGGGCAATAAAATAGACGTGCGAAACTAATTTGAAATGCATAATTTTTGTGGTCTTCATAACATGAGCTATAAATGTCCAAATGTGCTCAAATTTTGCGTATGAGCTATTCACAAGATGTTTAAGAAGATCAACAATTCATATTTTTGAAAAAAGTATTGCATCATGAAAAACTACTTGTGTGTATTCTGCTCCGAATACACTTGAGTATATTCTAGCCTGACTCTCTCTCTCTCTCTCTATATATATATATAGCACCCACACGGGCATTAAATGAACAACCTCTCTCTCTCCACACACACAAACACACACACACACACACTCACTCACTCTCTCTCTCTCTCACACACACACTCTCACTCTCTCTCTCTCACACACATACATACATACATATATATATATATATATATATATATAAATATATATATATATATATATATTTATATATAACAAATATAAAATTATATATATGTTGCGTATTCTTCCAGATTTACTTTTTTAGTCATATAGTTATTTTTTTTATCATCATTATTACTTTTTTTGTCCAGCGAGTTACTTTTCTGAGCATATAGTTACTTTTTGGGTTGACGGGTAGCGAAATCTAGGCTACCCGCATGAGTATTGAATGAACACGCACGCGCGCGCGCACACACACACACACACACACACACACTCACACACACACACACACACACACACACACACACACACATATATATATATATATATATATATATATATATATATATATATATATATATATATATATATATATATATATATATATATATATATATATATATATATATATATATATATATAGAAAGAGAGAGAGAGAGAGAGGCTGTTCATTTAATGCATGTGTGGGTACTCTATATATGTATATATATGTATAGGAAGCCTGATGTACCTAATGAATTGTACTCATCCGGATCTAGCATATGCCGTTGGGAGATTAAGTAGATATACTCAAAATCCTAACAAGGATAATTGGGATGCTCCACATAGGATTTTAAGATACCTAAATGGCACAATTAATCATGAATTGATTTTTTGTAGATCTCCAACTGTTCTAGAAGGATATTGTGATGCTAATTGGATTTCTGATTTAGATGAATTGAAATCTACAAGTGGCTATATCTTCACTATGGGTGGAGGTGCTGTATTTTAGAAATCTTCCAAGCAAACATATATAGCTCATTCCACTATGAAATCTGAGTTTATTGCCTTAGAAAAGGATGTAACTGAAGTCGAATGACTAAGACATGTTCTAATGGATCTTTCCATTTGGGAGAAACCTTCTCCAGCAGTATTTATACACTGTGATAATTAAGTTTCCATAGCAAGAGCTAAAAACAAAATTTGTAATGAGAAGAGTAGACATATTCGTCTACGTCATAATATTATGAGGCAACTTGTATGTGATTGTATAATCTTAGTGGATTATGTAAAGTCAGAATTAAACTTGGCCAATCATCTAACAAAGCCATTAAGTCAAAGACTAGTGAGAAATACTTCGAGGAGAATGAGATTGTGCCCATACACAAAGAACAGTGATCTCGGGAAGAAGGTTCAATCGGAAAAACTAAGTCACTGGATGACTCAATGTGTTATAATAAATGTACCTCATTCTTATGATGTAAATAACAATTTGCAATAATTAAGTTGAATATATTTATTAACAGATTTTATAGCCATGAATGGTGGTGTATATACTGCAATATATACTTGATAAAAGTCCAACTATATGAGTTTGGAGTGGGGCCACTCCTGTTGAGATTTGGGCAGATCTCTAGAGCATTCATGAATTTTCCCATTAGGCGCATGGCCTTAAGGTGCTAATACGTAAGAAAGGTAACTGATTTTATGAATGTCATGTGACTAATGTACCTCTAATCAGACAAAGGAATTATTTGTTTAAGAATATAGTTCCACCAATCTTCTACAGATTACATACATCTACTCTATGTTTTGGTTCAAAGAACTTAGTTCTACTAAAGCTTATGCACACCATTTGTTTAAGTTCTTCCAGTGGTCAACTTAAATTTTGATTTTGTTTTGTTTTGAAATAGTGGGGGATTGTTGTGTTTTATTGTATTTCAAAAGCAAAGGCAATGCTTTAGTCCCGTATTGGGGGAATCTGATATCAATTTTACTATTTTTAGAAGGACAATAAAAATTTCACATTGTATTTACAAAATGAATCTTTCTATTATAATTTTGATCATCTCCTTATAATTATGCACCTTCCTGTTACAAGACAGATGCACGAGTAACAAAAATTAGTTACTCATGTGACACTAAATAAATACCCATATATATATATATATATATATATATATATATATATATATATATATATATATATATATATATATATATGAGAGATTTACTTGTGATGGAGGTCATAGATTGGAATATTTGTGTTTAGACATACACATTTTTCATAATAAATACAGAGTAGAACTACTATTTATATGAGTTTTTACTTTATAAGTCATAAATAAAAGTTGGTGTAGTGATTGACATGTTATTTTCTATACTAAAGGTCATGAGTTCCAATCATACATTGCATATTTTATTTTTTTGGTTCCCCCAACTAGTAGAAGTTGGTTCCACCAATGGATAACTAAGGTTAGTTACCAGATGTATCTATTTTGTAATGAGACAACCAACATTATAATAAGGTGACCAAAATATAATACAAAGACTCATTTTATAATACTACGTAATGTGCTATCATGAATATCAATTTTATTGTATTCAGAGGGAGAATAAAAATTCCTGTTGTATTTACAAAATAAGTCTCTATATTACAATTTATTTGTCTCATCACAATTAGGTGCCTTCCCATTACAAAATAGATCTACGGGTAACAAAAGATAGTTACCTATGCAGACAGTGAATATATACCCATATATATATATATATATATATATATATATATATATATATATATATATATATATACTGCCCACACATGTAACTATTTTGTTAACTTTGGATCCATTTTTTAATAGGAAGACACATAATTGTAATGAGACGACCAAAATTATAATAAAAGGCTCGTTTTATAAATACAACATGAATTTTTTGTTGTCCCTCTAAAAAGAGTATAAATGAGATTTATGACAACAATTTATGTGGTATTACAAAATAAGTCTTTGTATTGACATCTCATTACAAAGTTGGCTATCTCATTACAAATATGCGCCTTCCTATTATCAAAAAGATGCACGAGTAACTAACCTTAGTTACTAGCACGAGTAGTGAATAAATGACCATATATATGCGCATATATATATATATATACAGATATATATATACATATATATAGATGTATATATACATATATATGTATATATATACATATATATGTATATATATACATATATATATATATATATATATATATATATATATATATATATATATATATATATATATATATATATATATATATATATTGGGTGGGGGTATGGTCCCTTGGTTCCACCCCTGCATAATTCTCTCTCTCTTACTCTCTCTCTCTATATATATACACACATACACACACACATATATATACACACAAATATATATACATATACACACACACACACACACACACACATATATATATATATATATATATATATATATATATATATATGAATATATATACATATATAGGTATATATACATACATATATATATACCTATATATATGGATATATATGTACATATATGTATGTATATATATGTATGTATATATATGTGTGTGTGTATATATATATATATATATATATATATATATATATATATATATATATGATATGATATTAAGAGAGAAAGATTTCTCCCCCCTCTCGCACGCCTGTGGCAGAGGCCGAACGCCCGGGAGGGTGGTAAATCAAGGCGGCAGCTAGGATTCGAACCCGGGTCCCTTTATTAGGGGACACCGTGCTTGACCACTTGAACCACTCCTTCTCAGCATATATATATATATATATATATATTTATATATATATAGGCTAGAATACACTTGAGTGTATTCGTAGTAGAATACACTCAAGTAGTTTTTCATGATGTAATATTTTTTTTTCAAAAATCTAATCCATTTATCTTCTTAATCATGTTGTGAATATCTCATACGCAAAATTTGAGCACATTTGGACATT
Organism: Alisma plantago-aquatica; assembly: GCA_963693085.1. Taxonomy (NCBI): domain Eukaryota; kingdom Viridiplantae; phylum Streptophyta; class Magnoliopsida; order Alismatales; family Alismataceae; genus Alisma; species Alisma plantago-aquatica. The sequence goes on from OY856411.1 coordinate 264,067,882, forward strand.
TATAGGTCAAGTAATAAAGACAACAAAAATTATGCATTTCAAATTAGTTTCTCACGTCGATTTTGTTGCCCTTGGATGAATGACTTACACTCATCCAAATGGGCTCAAAATTTGTATGTATCCTAGTGATAGTATGACGGTGAAGATCAATGGTTTACATTTTGTAAAAAATAGTCTTGACATGCAAACACACTTGAGTGTATCCGTGCGATCATGTACACTCGAGTGTATTCTAGCCTGACCCTCTCTTTCTCTCTCTCTCTCTCTCTCTCTCTCTCTCTCTCTCTCTATATATATATATATATATATATATATATATATATATATATATATATATATATATATATATATATATATATATATATATATATATATATATATATATATATATATATATATATATATATGACCCATATTCAGTACCCGCATGGGTAGATACGAGCCTCCTCTTTTGGTTACTATTTTTGGAGTTTCTTACTTTACACATGTAGATAGTTACTTTACCTTCCAAATTATTACTTTTCATGCATAAACAATTACATTTGTAACAACTACATCAAATATATAATTACATATTTATTTACTGTTTATTCTACCCAGTTTTACTTTGTTTTTTATCGTGTAGTTACTTTTTTATCCAGAGAGTTACTTTTCTGATCATATAGTTACTTTTTAGGATGCAAGGATAGTAAACATCCAAGCTACCCACCGGGCAACAAATGATTGGCCATATATATATATATATATATATATATATATATATATATATATATATATATATATATATATATATATATATATATATATATATATATATATATATATATATATATATATGGCATGTAGCTTACATGTACCCATCGTCATTAATAATAATTGTAAAATCCTAATGAATAATCTAACCTTACGGATGTGATGTATACCTCTTAGATAAGATGTGTATAAAAAAGCAACACAATCTGTTATTTACAGATCATCCAATGAAAGAAAATGCGTATTTTCTAATGAACGGTAAGTTGTAGAAATTGTAAACACCGTTGGATGATATATTACTATATCTCATGATCTATATGAGATATGATTATGATTTTTTAAACAAATCTTATCTATACAATCACGAATCAATCCATACAGTTGGATTTTACGAACATACTCCAGATGTGCCATTTTAATGGCAGGTACATATAAGTTACATGTACCGGTCGATACACACTTCCTAACACACACATATATATATATATATATATATATATATATATATATATATATATATATATATATATATATGGGCTAAAAGAATTATGTACCCAAGTAGATGTAGCTTACATGTACCCACCTTCATTTATGATGATTCTAAAATTCTACTAAATAATCTGACCTTATGAATGTAAAGTTTACCCCTTAGATAACATGTATACAAAAAATCACCCCAATATGATATTAAAAAATGATCAAAAGAAAAAAATGTATATTTTCTAATCAATGGTAAGTTACAGAAATTACATAAACCATTGAATGATGTATTGTTATATCTCATGATCTATATGAGATATGGTTATGATTTTTTAAACGCATCTAATCTATATAGTGTTTAATATCATAACCCTTATATATATATATATATATATTCTATTAAATATAGATCCAAACAACTCGTGGGGCGTCCATCTCAGTTTCAACCGAATATCACAGACAACGACACGTAATGACTTGTCTTAATATTTTTTTTCTACGCATAGTCACCTAACCACCCACCAGCCCACCCGAATTCTAGGGAATGCAAGCTGGGCACTTCGTCTAATAAAGCCAGCTACAATAAAATAATAAAAGATGGGGGAAGTAGGAGAAGGAGAAAATGATTTGGTCCATAACTTGCAAGTCGGAGTGTATTTTTTGATGAAATAAAAAGCATTAGATTTGTAAAAAATACTTTCCAATAAGACCAATGTTGACATATTTTAGAAAAATAATAATATGAGAGAAATATAACATTCATATTTTGTGGTACCATACACATATTCTGGATACAATACGTCAGCAAATAAACATTTGTACTGTACCTCAAAATGGGAGTAATGTACACTGAATCACGCATACTATATTTCTTTTGTTTATCCACCCCTGTATATCATCAATATTTTGGGGTTATATAGCGCATATTTTGGGATGCATGACTCAATATTTTTTGAGGTATAATACTAATATTTTACTTATTGATGTACTATACCCCAAAATATGAGATACTCAGTATAGTCTTGTTAGAAAGTAATGTACTCCAATACACGAGTACTATACCCAATATAGTACGAATGTTTACTATACCAAGTTTAATTTAATATTTTACTTAATAATCAATCCGAATATAATATAAATGTTTGTAGTACATTTTTTATATTTTGAGGTATATTACTATCGTCTTGGAATTACAATACTAATATCACTCCCTTTTTGGAGTACAATACCTGAAATTTTATGGTTACTATATGTTTTATAATTCTCTCATCTCTTGTTATACTTCTCATATTATTTTTTTGTCTAAAATATGTCAATATTAGTCTTGCTAGATTTTTTTTTTTGTGATGAAGCTAATGCATTCCATTTCGGTAAAAAATTCCTTACGATTTAAAAATTATGAGCAAAACATTTCTCTCTCTTTTTTCTCTCTCTTTGATTCTGTGTTGGGAGAGTATGAGTAGCGTAATACTTGCCGGTGTTTTCTCGGGACTTGCTCGGTTACGTGTGCCTTTTTTATCAGCTTTAATAATTTTCAGTACAAGTTTTGTTGTGTGCCTTTTTGTGCCATCGCATCCATCTACGATTGCTTTTCCAGTTTCTTCACAAGTACTCCTAGAAACCCTGCCCTTCTTGAATACTGGTCGTTTTTTTCAATTTCTTGGCAATTCACTGTTCCACTGGATGGACTCACATATAGACGGATAATTCGACATTCATAAAGATCGACATTTGTTTGCATTGGCCATGTCGATAGCATTAATCTCTTATAATTTTATGCATGCATATAGCTTTCCTTCAATGAGTTCGTGTTTCTTAATCCTTTCTTTGGCACGCTTCGATTTTGATAAAAAATATACGTCAAACAAAAATTGTTTTTTTAGAACATCATGATCGTATTAGTAGCGGCAGAAATTTTACAAACAAAATTTGTTGTCAACATTGTCATTCAGCCCAACTTAAGATATCTATTTATTGGATTAACACAACTCACAATGAGATAGCTAATGTTGCCTATGTACTATTACGTTCCTCGTCAATGCTTGATATTTGCAGTTCCTCCTCGATTTTCATCTAAACAATTCATAATTTCTTCTTGACATTCAACTTAAATGAATTGTTGGATCTTGAGAATATTGATGGGGTTACCCAGGCCGACAGTGAGATTTCTTCGGTTGAGGATAGCATGAGGCCACATGTGAGAACGACTTTGGACTCATTAGATAAAGGTGGATATTTTTATTATAATTATGCCAAACAAAGTGGCTTTGGTATTTGTAAAATTACTACAAAATATCATGGTAAGGGTAATGAAAAGGAACTTTACTGGAAGCAGAATGTTTGTTGTAAACAATGTCATCCGGATACGAGAAATGACATATATGATGATGTGACCCAGTCAAATACTACAAATACGATTAACGGAGTAAAACAAAAGAAGATTAATAAGAGAAGGTTGTCTGAGTAGTCTTGTATAAAGATAGAACTAATAAGTGGATTGTGAGTGAATTTTACAAAAAACCAAGCCATGGATTGTCAACTCCTTGAAAAACTTCATTTATGAGATCACATAGAAAAGTCCCTTCTGCAGTCAAGTCTAGACCTGTCAAACTGGGTCAAAATCCGCGGACGCCCACGGGTCGACCCGTTTAAGTTGGGTTTGGGTGGCGAAATTTGCCACCCGCTAGAAATCACCCAAACCCATACCCACCCGTTTATTTTGTGGGTTTCACGGGTGATCCGCGGACACCCGCGAGTGCCCATTTAATTAAATAATATATTAATATAAATATATTATCTATATGACTCTTAAGACATGCAACACTTGTACATTTATCAATCAACTAAATTGATGACGTGTAATGTATACAATATAAAGAGTTAAAGTCTAACTTTCTTTATTGATATTTACACTAGTGGAAACAAATTCGTTAACTTCTATATTATTTTTATGTTAATGAATATATAGTGTAATGCATGTTTTATATTCAATCACAACAATTATATTCTCTTTCTGTTCACTTTATGTATTGGACAATCATAACATGAAACATCAAGAACTTATAAAGACAAAATATAGTGTTGTTATGGTAATATGTTATGCTATTTGTAACATCTATATCATTTAGTTTTTTTTATTGTACATTGCATAAATGGTTGTTTTTTTATTTTGTCTCTTATATTTTATTTCAAAACATCAAATATTACATTGTGTTTGACACAAAAAGTAGTGGAAGGTTGTCCTCATTTTATGTTTACACTGAAAATTATTAATGAATTATTCAACTCTTTATCGTAGTGCAGAAACTAGCAATATCTTTTCACTGTGCACATATTAAATGGGCACCCGCGGGCGACCCACAACCCGCTGGGTCGGGTTTGGGTGTGCTACTTCTCCACCCGTTTAACATTGGGTCTTTTTGACCCGCACCCGTGAGACCCAAACCCGCAATGACCCAACCCAAACCCAACCCACCCACCCGTTTGACAGGTCTAGTCAAGTCTATCCATGAAACATTTCATGAAGCAAATATTGACACTTCAATTTATTGACTGTTCTTGACATAGAGAGTGGAAGATATCATAAAATCGGGTGTTAAGAGCGTGACCTTAGGAACTACGGAAGAGACAAAAGAAAACACATCAAGGATATGTATGAACGAATGCTATTGGATCGGTTCAAAAAAAGAAAAAGAGATCAATCCATCTTTCTTTTATGCATATAATGTCGACGATGAAAATAAGTTGACTCATATTTTTTGGGCTGATGGTCTTTCAAGAAAAGCGTATGGAAGATTTGGGGACATAATTATATTTGATGCAACCTATGATACAAACCAATATTCTCTTATATTTGCACCCTTATAGGAATCAACCACCACCGCCAATCAATTAATTTTGCATGTGGGTTAATTAAGGATGAGAAGATATCTTCCTTCACTTGGTTATTTGAGAAGTTTCTTGAGGCAATGTCTAGAAAATCTCTGAATGCTATTATCACAGATCAAGATCCTGCAATGACAACTTCTATTCAAAATATTTTTCCAACTACAAAACATAGTTATTGTATCTGGCATATTCTTGATAAAGTTCCTAAAAAGTTAGGTGCGATATCTAAAAATTCTTCTTTTATGGATACTTTCAACTCTTGCATCAAATATTCTAGTATTCCATAGGAATTTGAAAAGGAATGAAAAAAATATTATAATTGAAAATAAATTAGAAGATAATTCGTGGCTCCACTCAATATACATCTTGAGGAACAAGCGGATACCTATTTCTTCCAAACACATTTTCACAGCAGGTATACATTACCTTGACTTCTCAATGAAAATGTATTTTAAATTGTAATTCTAGTATATACATATAAATGTTATATTCTATGATGACTTTATAGGAACAAAAAGTAGACAACGAAGTGAAAGCATGAATTCAAATTATAGTGGGTACGTTGGAAATAAAATTTCACTTGAAATTTTTTATAATCACATTGAAAGGGCTACCAGAAGGCAAAGACATAATGAACGAAAAGCTGACAGAATATACCAAGACAAAATTGAAAACAAAACTAAAAGTAGAGAAACAAATGTCAATCATTTATACAAGGGTCAATTTTAATAAATTTAAAAGGAGTTGTTATCTAGTTTATATTGTAGAATTGAATTAGTGAGAGATGAAGTCAATGATAAAACTTGGGTTGTGCGGAACTGCAAAAATATATCCATATCTTACAATGTGAAGTTTTATACCAAAACAAAATTTGCTTGTTGTGCATGTATGTTGTTTGAATAAGAAGGTATCCCATGCCATCACGTTCTCACTATTTTGAAAAATGAATTGATAATGGAGTTGCCTACTGAGTACATTTTAACAAGATGTAGATCAGATGCTATGAAGGTGACTGTCTTTGATAACAAAGACATTGCTTTTATAATAGAAAATCTAAAAAAGGATCTAAAAAGAAGTGAGTTAGCATCATTGTTCTCAGAAACATTAGAAAAATCATTTCAAAGTAGTGTGAAATATGATAAGGCAAAGACATGGGTAACCTCACTTATTGAAGAACTTGATTCAAAGCAATTGAGTGAAGTTGATGATAGACATGACAAAGTTGGTCCCAATACAAATGAGGTGCACCCGCCTGATCATTGCATTACCAAAGGTAGTGGTAAAAGACTTAAAAGTGGAAAAGAAACAAGCATGGAGAAAAAACAACGACCAAAACCCTTGTAAGGACGCAATACACTTGCCAATCATGATATAAGAAATAGCCAGTAAATCCAAAAAAGATGTACCGTTCGTTTGACTTCTCATTTACAATAATTTTACATTCATTAAGGCTAAATTGTATTTTGATTTTGTAGGTTAAACAAATTTTTCGTGACGATGTTGAACTTGACACACAAGATTCAAGCAAAATATTGTCTGGAGATGAAACTTTAAATTAAAGCTGTAGTTGTAGTTGAGATATGTATGTGTTTGTGACTGAGTTAGGAATTAGGGATATAATGTTTTTCTTACTATAAGAATTTATGTACAATTAGGTCAATGTTTTTTGTTCCTAATTTTAGTTTGTCTTAACATTGTCCTAAATTGTGTCATTGAAGACAACACCATTGTTTCATTTTGAGCGTGAGAGTTGCATGTTCTTTGTTTATAATTATGATTTAGTCACTTTAGTAATTATCTTTCTCAATTCTGTGTCACAATGTGCACTTCCGATATAGGGAGATGATAAAGATGCTAAAGATATTTTTTTAGTTAATCTAATTAGTAATCTGAAGCTGTCGTCATTGTCACCAAAACACACAAGTCAACTAGCATTACTTTTTTGGTCTTATTAGATCACACTACGTTTTAGGAAGCGAGTGTTTCGCACTTTGTTGCTTGCTACATCCATAGAAGCCAGGATACGACATGCAAGTTGATTCGCTGGAAACCATACCGTAAGCAAATGTTTGGAAAGCAAGATCGAGATGCGAACTCGGTTATTAATTGCAAACGATAAAGGTAATCCAATCTATTAATTAGATTCGTACAGAAAGATGGATTAAGACAAGTCACTACATGCTGTTGTCCTTGAAATTCGGCTGAAACTGAGAGAAACGCTCCACCAATTGTTCGACTCTATATCTATACTACTATAAAAAGAGCGAGTTTGATACTGCGCTCTCCTTGATTCACTCTCTTCTCTCTTTTTTTTAACGAATTTTACTCCTAAAAATATATATTTCCACACTCTCCTATTAATTTTTATTATCTTTAATTCTGTATTTCTCTCTCCATCCCACAGAAACGGTTCCTTGATTCTCTCCTTTCAAACAACCAACACAAATATCTTTTACCGTAGGGACCCTTATACGGACGAGTCATCTCCCCCCACATTTTCAACAAATTTTATATGTCATGTGCATGTGCACGTGTGCATTCACTAGTTTAGTATAATAGATATCGTTTGAAGGCAGAGATTTGAGGATTGTAAGGTTATGGAGTCTGATCCGTGGCTGTCCACAGTGCGCTATGGATTGCTCTCTCTCTCTCTCTCTCTCTCTCTCTATATATATATATATATATATATATATATATATATATATATATATATATATATATATATATATATATATATATATATATATATATATATATATATATATACTAGTGAACGCACACGTACACATGCACATGACATATAAAATTTGTTGGAAATGTGCGGGGAGAGGACTCGTCCGTGAAAGGGTCTCTACGGTAAAAGATATTTGTGTTGGTTGTTTGAAAGGAGAAAATCAAGGAACTATTTTCGTGGGATGGAGAGAGAAATACAGAATTAAAGATAATAAAATTTAACAGGAGAGTGTGTGAATAAATATTTGTAGGAGTAAAATTCTTTGAAAAAAGGAGAGAAGAGAGTGAATCAAGGAGAGCGCAGCATCAAACTTGCTCTTTTTATAGTATATATATATATATATATATATATATATATATATATATATATATATATATATATATATATATATATATATATAGACACACACACACACACACATACAAATATATACATATATAGAGTCAGGCTAGAATACACTCGAGTGTATCCGGAGCGGAATACACTCAAGTAGTTTTTCATGATACAATATTTTTTTTGAAAATCTAATCCATTGATCTTCTTAAACATCTTGTGAACAACTCATACGCAAAATTTGAGCACATTTGGATATGTATAGCTCATGTTATGAAGACCGCAAAAATTATGCATTTCAAATTATGTATTCGTGCGATCCGTACACTCGAGTGTATTCTAGCCTGACTCTACATATATATACATATATATATATATATATACATATATATACATACATATATATATATACATACATATATATATATATATATGTATATATATATGCCAAAAAGAGAATAGCCCGGTTGGCGAATTCCGCTGGTCCCCAATGAAGGGACCCGGGTTCGAAACCACACGGAGAAGCGTCTCTTGATTTATCACCCTCCCAGGCGTCCGGCCTCCACCACGGGTTATGGGAGAGGGGGAGAGAAATCTTTCTCTCTTAATCCCATATATATATACATATACATATATATATACACACACATATATATACATATACATATATATACATATATGTATATACATATACATACATACATATATATATATATATATATATATATATATATATAGTCAGGCTAGAATACACTCGAGTGTACAGATCGCATGAATACACTCAAGTGTGTTTGCATATCAAGACTATTTTTTGCAAAATATAAACCATTGATCTTCATCGTCATACTATAACTAGGCTACATACAAATTTTGATCCCATTTGGATGAGTGTAAGTCACTCATCCAAGGGCAACAAAATCGACGCGCGAAACTAATTTGAAATGCATAATTTTTGCGGTCTTCATAACATGAGCTATACATATCCAAATGTGCTCAAATTTTGTGTATGAGTTGTTCATGAGATGTTTAAGAAGATCAATGGATTAGATTTTCAAAAAAAATATTGCATCATGAAAAACTACTTGAGTGTATTCCGCTCCGGATACACTCGAGTGTATTCTAGCCTGACTCTCTCTCTCTCTCTCTATATATATATATATATCTTTTTTGCCCGTGCGGGTAGCTACCCGCCCACCCTTCCGACCACCTTTTTCAATTTTTTTTTCACAATTGCAGAGGACCATTTTGTCAAGCTCCCCAAAAAATTTCATCCAAAAATAATATCATTTGTCCCACCAAAATAAAAAAACCCGTCCTTATATATATCTGTTTTATATTTTGTACAGAGGTACTCTTTTATTCGTGTAGTTACTTTCTTATCACCATAGTTACTTTTTTGACAGCGGAGATACTTTTTTGACGAGGAGAGTTACTTTTTTAGCTACCCGCGCGGGCAATGAATGAACACCCTATATATATATATATATATATATATATATATATATATATATATATATATATAGTCAGGCTAGAATACACTCGAGTGTATTTTGAGTAGAATACATTCAAGTAGTTTTTCATGATACAATATTTTTACAAAAATCTAACCTGTTGATCTTCTTAAACATCTTGTGAATAACTGATGTGCACAAATCATATCACCTTTTGGATCATGTTTGGTTGCATATCCATGTTGTTTTGACTCAATTATCACTCTCATTCATGCTAGATTCTATATTTTTATCTATTCTTACTTGTCTCATGGTTTGGATTGTAGGTACTACACATTGCAATGAAATTATGAGGAATATATCATATTATCTCTTATTGGATCACTCCTCAAGTATCTACATGTTTTGGGGTTCGAAATTACGCAAATACCACTTTTTACGGCATGTAAATCGGACCTACACACTGAAAGTTATGATCAGAATACACAACAGCCCAGAACAGCAAAGTGCACGCCGTGCACCTGCGAATTTCAGCCAGAAGAAAGTTTCTGGAAAGTTGCACGGCGTGTACTTTGAAGTGCACGCCGTGCACCTGGCAGTTTCAACATTTTGTAAAATACGAGTTTTTGTTTAAAACGAAGGGGGAACTTAATGGGCGGCTACGGACGGTCATTTGCGGAAGTTCTCTCGTCCCAGAGCAAGTCTAGAGTAGAGGAGGGCGATTTTGAGGGGAAAGGAGGTAGTTTCTTGCCAAAGGAGTCCATTTCTTCTTCTCTTCTTCTCCATTGTCTTCTCCAAGGTACAACCAAGCTTCCCCAACTTCGTGCAGCTTCTCGGGAGAGGAGCCAGTCCGTTTTGGAGCAGCTTTAGGAGTGGAATTTCGTCCCCAAGACGGAATTCTACTTCTCTTGGGTTACACTTTCAATTCTCCTAGATTTTCCTTCTCTAAACCATGTTAAACTCTGAAAATTCTGTAGCATTTCTGCAATACATAATCATGGACGAGTAGAATCCAAATCTTAGACATGGGAGAGTAACTCCCATGTCATAGCTTGTATGAACATATGAATTTCGTACTAAATGTTAGTTTCTTGCATGTTCCAAGAGTTGTTTCAGATCTGAAATTCTTGTTTGTGTGATTGGCCATCATACTTGTATGTTTTATGCTTTCTTTCATAATCTGAGAAGATGTGTTTGAGAGTATGGAGTTACTCTTTTGGCAACTTTTCCTTGACCGCGAGAGTGGCTGGGATTATGTTGAGGAGCAAGGTTTGTGATTTGAAATGAAATACATACACGAGAGTGATGTATGGAGTTAAAATCGTCATCACTTCACCGGGAGGTGAGTGATGACTACAAACCTCCTTTGCAAGTTAATTAACACGTTTAAATTCATATTTTAATATAAGCTATGATGTGATAGTGAAATCCCAAGTCTAAGATCCTTCCAAATCTGAATCTTAACCTTTCTTAAGTGATAATTTACTGTTTTGTTTTAAATCTATAATTTAGTTGTTCTAATCCAACCATCTTGTGTACAACGATCTAGATTATTAAAAATCATAACTCTTGCGCCTAACTAACCAACGCTCCTTGTGTTCGACCTCGACTACAACTACTCTCGTATACTTGCGGGATATAGCTAGTTGAGTAAAAGATCATTTTTAATGATTGAAACTCGTTAGTGTAAACTACCAACAAGTTTTTGGCGCCGTTGCCGGGGAGCATCGGTATTCCTGTTAGAGTAAGAGTTGTTGATAAGTAAATGAGACTAGATCACATCCTTCATATCCACCATCATATCCATAAATCATAATTCATCATGATCATCATAATTTGTTGTATCTTCCATGTTTGTTTTTGTATCTCACTCACCTTGTTTATTTGCAGGAGCATATGGGGCGTTCATAAAAAGATCCTTGAACCATGCATATCTCTACATTCAGAAAATGAACACACTATTTGCAGCCCTCGTGGAGCAAGAAGGAGTGAAACCCAAACATGTATGGAGGAATCACAACCCACACAACCATCATCCATGTCACCATCATATGCACCACCCTCATCCACACATCCTTCATCCACACCACCATCAATCACACCTAATTCACCGCCATCATATATACCACCAACAACCATACCACATTCTTCCACACCCTCATATACACTACCAACATCCATACAACATACACCACCACCATCTACGCCACATCCACCTAATCCTCCGAATCCACATGAAGAACTAGTCAAGGAGGATGACCTTCCTCTTAAGGACTACTTTGGTACAGCTGCAATGCACATGAGTGGGCCTATTAATATTTCAGAATTTGAGGCAGAGGAGTTTTCTATCAGCCCAGCCATCATACAAGTGCTACAGCTGAATGCATTTGGAGGGACACCAATGGAGGATCCAAACCTCCACATTGTTGAATTTCTACAGTTGCTAAGCACCATAAAGATATATGGCGTTCCTACTGATGGGATACGCCTAATCCTTTTTCCATTCTCTCTTAAAGATAGAGCCAAGGCATGGCTCTATACTTTGCCAAAGAAGTCAATCAACACTTGGGAGGAGCTTCTAAAGGTCTTTTTGGCAAGATATTTTCCACCTAGAAAAACTTTGCAGCTAAGGAGTCAACTCATCAATTATTCTCAAAGGGATGGAGAGACCTTGTATGATACATGGGAGAGGTTCAAAGATCTTCAACATCTTTGTCCACATCATGGTCTAAGCAATTGGCTTCTATTGCAATCTTTCTATAATGGGTTGTGCTACAATACAAGGATGTCTATTGATGCAGCTGCAAATGGAGCTCTAATGAACAAATCTTATAGAGAAGCCTATGCTATTATTGAAGATATGGCAGAAAATCATTGCCAATGGAGTTTGGCTACAAGTTACCACCCATCCTTTTCACATACTACTTCCAGAAAGAAAAGGGAAGATCACACAGTTGGTGCTATAGACATAATTGCAGCAAAGATAGACACTTTATCAAAAAGGTTTGATAAGCTAAGCACACAGCCATTTCAAGCAGCCAATATTATTTGTGATGCATGTGGGTTACTTGGACACTCATCTTCTACATGTTATGCTTCTTCTATTTATTCTCCAATGGGCTACACTCCACCAGACTTCTACATCAATGCAAACCCAAATTTCATTCAGCCAAAACAACCACAAGTAACTTCTAGATTAGAGTCCATGCTTGCAACATTTATTTCAACTCAAATGCAGAAAAATGAGGAGTTCCATCAACAAAGACAATCAATGAAGGGTGCCATTTTCCAACTCTCTTCTAAGGTGGAGACTATAGCCACTCATGCACACATCTTAGAGAAACAAATTGCCCAACAAGCTCTTCCTAGCAAAGAAGCATTTCCACCTTTCTTGCCTAGTCCACCGGAGATGAATCCAACATATTTCAGGCCAGTGACATTGAAGAATGGAGTTGTTATAGAGGTATATCCTTCAAAGTATGATGATATTGATATCCATGATGATTATGAAGTTGCAACTAAAGGGGAGAGAGCTACAAGACATGCTCTACATGTTGATTCTTCAAGCAAGCCACATGTCTTTCCTCCTCACACTCTAGATAACAAATTTCTTTATAATGAGAACACTCTTCCCAACTCATATTTTGATGATGCTTCAAAGAAGAATGAAAAGACAAATAGTATTGGCATACAAAAGACTATTCTTGTTGTAGCTCATAGGTGCTTTCGCTTGCCCCAAATCAAGGACATATTTGCAAGGAGACATAAATCTTTAGCACAACAATTTCCAGCTGCAAATCAAAGCACCGGTCCTCCATGGACTTTGATGTTTCCACCATGATGAGGTACCTGGTTGCAACCTTTTAGTTTGATTTATGCAGTGAGGACACTGTAGATTTCAAGCTTAGGGGGGAGCAACCGGATGGTAACCTAGTTCTTTTATCTTTTCCCTTTCATGTTATTTGCTTCTTATCTTTTGCTTTTGTTTTGTGTTCACATTTCAGTCATTGTTTTCAGTTCTCCTCTTCTGGTGGAAAATCTAGTATGATATGAGGTTTATCTTTTATATGTGGATAGAACTCCTATGCTTAACAGATTGCCCTCTTTTGATGAGAAATATCATTTGGAGAAATTGTAAAAGGCATGCATTAATCAAATGAAACCTGTTAGCCATCAACATGTGCTTAACTCTGGTTTATGCTTCTAGCCTGAACATTCATCTTTCACATCCTTGATTGCTCAAAACATGTAATGGTTTCAATTTTTGTGAGTAAATCAACTTTACAACATCATTTGGAATACAGGATGCCCTTGTCAAGCTCTTAGTGCATTTTCAACCACTCTTTCAATGAAAAAAAATTCAAAACAAATGAATGAAATCTAGCTGATGTTGCAATTTCGTTGACTCTCTTATGTTTTGGAAAATTTTAAAATTTCTTTTGGCTTATCTCATATTTATACCCCATAAAAGATGGCTACACTGCCCACATATCATGCTAGCCTAGTGTAAGTCCGATCTGGCCATGATGGTTAGGTGATATGTCTTAAAAGAGGGTAAATACCCCAACCGACACTCCACGTGTGCATAAGCCTACATTAGCAGCCGAGTGTCGAAATCCATAATCCATTGTCATATTTTTTTTTTGGAAAAAATGAGAGTGCAACTAAAATTGTTAATTTTAACTAAGATTTCATCTTTTGTATCCTCAATAGTTGAGAGTTTGAGTTGTACATCCACTAATTGCTTGGCTTGGTCATCCAAATTCTACTTAGTGTTGTTTAATTGATTGATTCATTTAATTGTGACCACCCCGCTGAACTAAAAATCTCTTTCTTGGGTGTTTAAGTTGAATTGATGGCTATGAGCATAAACATGTTGATCATGGTTGGTTTGGTCTTATACACATCTTTCATTTCATTTGATCTATGCATGAGCTTGACAATTCCTTCATTTGTGTTTCTATGCTCTTTTTGCTTGAGGACAAGCAATGGTTTAAGCTTAGGGGGATTTGATGTGCACAAATCATATCACCTTTTGGATCATGTTTGGTTGCATATCCATGTTGTTTTGACTCAATTATCACTCTCATTCATGCTAGATTCTATATTTTTATCTATTCTTACTTGTCTCATGGTTTGGATTGTAGGTACTACATATTGCAATGAAATTATGAGGAATATATCATATTATCTCTTATTGGATCACTCCTCAAGTATCTACATGTTTTGGGGTTCAAAATTACGCAAATACCACTTTTTACGACATGTAAATCGGACCTACACACTGAAAGTTATGATCAGAATACACAACAACCCAAAACAGCAAAGTGCACGCCGTGCACCAAAAGTGCACGCCGTGCACCTGCGAATTTCAGCCAGAAGAAAGTTTCTGGAAAGTTGCACGGCGTGCACTATGAAGTGCACGCCGTGCACCTGGCAGTTTCAGCATTTTGTAAAATATGAGTTTTTGTTTAAAACGAAGGGGGAACTTAATGGGCGGTTACGGACGGTCATTTGCGGAAGTTCTCTCGTCCCAGAGCAAGTCTAGAGCAGAGGAGGACAATTTTGAGGGGAAAGGAGGTGGTTTCTTGCCAAAGGAGTCCATTTCTTCTTCTCTTCTTCTCCATTGTCTTCTCCAAGGTGCAGCCAAGCTTCCCCAACTTCGTGCAGCTTCTCGGGAGAGGAGCCAGTCCGTTTTGGAGCAGCTTTAGGAGTGGAATTTCGTCCCCAAGACGGAATTCTACTTCTCTTGGGTTACACTTTCAATTCTCCTAGATTTTCCTTCTCTAAACCATGTTAAACTCTGAAAATTCTGTAGCATTTCTGCAATACATAATCATGGACGAGTAGAATCCAAATCTTAGACATGGGAGAGTAACTCCCATGTCATAGCTTGTATGAACATATGAATTTCGTACTAAATGTTAGTTTCTTGCATGTTCCAAGAGTTGTTTCAGATCTGAAATTCTTGTTTGTGTGATTGGCCATCATACTTGCATGTTTTATGCTTTCTTTCATAATCTGAGAAGATGTGTTTGAGAGTATGGAGTTACTCTTTTGGCAACTTTTCCTTGACCGCGAGAGTGGCTGGGATTATGTTGAGGAGCAAGGTTTGTGATTTGAAATGAAATACATACACGAGAGTGATGTATGGAGTTAAAATCATCATCACTTCACCGGGAGGTGAGTGATGACTACAAACCTCCTTTGCAAGTTAATTAACATGTTTAAATTCATATTTTAATATAAGCTATGATGTGATAGTGAAATCCCAAGTCTAAGATCCTTCCAAATCTGAATCTTAACCTTTCTTAAGTGATAATTTACTGTTTTGTTTTAAATCTATAATTTAGTTGTTCTAATCCAACCATCTTGTGTACAACGATCTAGATTATTAAAAATCATAACTCTTGCGCCTAACTAACCAACGCTCATTGTGTTCGACCTCGACTACAACTACTCTCGTATACTTGCGGGATATAGCTAGTTGAGTAAAAGATCATTTTTAATGATTGAAACTCGTTAGTGTAAACTACCAACAATAACTCATATGTAAAATTTGAGCACATTTGGACATTTATAGGTCATGTTATAAAGATCGCAAAAATTATGTATTTGAAATTAGTTTTGTGCATCGATTTTGTTGCCCTTGGATGAGTGACTTACACTCATCCAAATGGACTCAAAATTTATATGTAGCCTAGTTATAGTATGACTGTGAAGATCAATAGTTTAATTTTGTAAAAAATAGTCTTGATATGCAAACACAGTTGAATGTATTCGTACAATCTGTATACTCGAGTATATTCTAGTCTCTCTCTCTCTCTCTTTATATATATATATATATATATATATATATATATATATATATATATATATATATATATATATATATATATATATATATATATATATATATATAGTCAGGCTAGAATACACTCGAGTGTATGGATCGCACGAATACACTCAAGTGTGTTTTCATATCAAGACTATTTTTTGAAAAATGTAAACTGTTGATCTTCACCGTCATACTATAACTAGGCTACATATAAATTTTGAACCCATTTGGATGAGTATAAGTCACTCATCCAACAAAATCAACGCGCGGAACTAATTTGAAATGCATAATTTTTGCGGTCTTCATAACATGATTTATACATATCCAAATGTGCTCAAATTTTGCGTATGAGTTGTTCATGATATGTTTAAGAAGATCAATGGATTAGATTTTCAAAAAAAATATTGCATCATGGAAAACTACTTGAGTGTATTCCGCTTCGGATACACTCGAGTGTATTCTAGCCTAACTCTCTCTCTCTCTCTCTCTATATATATATATATATATATATATATATGTATGTATATATATATGTCCATTCATTCGCTACCTGCACCGGTAACCAATCTTAGTTACCCATGCATCTGTTTTGTAATAGGAAGATACATATTTGTAATGAGACAAACATTGTTTGTAATGAGAAGACTAAATTTATAATACAAACATTCATTTTGTATTACATGTCTGATTATAATAAAAATGATACTTATCACAACAGTTTACGCTGTAATACAAAACAAATGTTTGTATTATAAATTTGGTCATCTTATTACAAACACTATCTGTCTCATTACAAACAAGTACCCTTCTATTACAAAATATATCCATGGGTAACTAAAATTAATTACCCATGCATGTAGTGAATATATATATATATATATATATATATATATAGAGAGAGAGAGAGAGAGAGACATACATACATCCTATGGAGTTTATGAGAGTTCCATCTCCTATTATATATATATATATATATATGGCGTTCATTGAATACCCACGCAGGTAGCCTAGATTTTCACTACCTGTCAGTCCCGAATGTAACTATATGGCAAACAAAGTAACTGGAAGGACCAAAAAGTAACTATGTTGATAACAAAGTAAGTATATGACTAAAAAAGTAAAACCGGCCAGAATACACATGAAATATATATGTAATTGTATTTTGAAATCTGCTGTTGCAAATGGAACTATCTATGTATGAAAAGTAACAATTTGTAAGGTAAAGTAACCCTATCCATGTTGAAAGTAAGAAACTTGAAAAAAAATAACCAAAACAGGGGGCGAGTAGCTACGTGCGTGGGTATTAAAGATGAGCCCATATATATATATATATATATATATATATATATATATATATATATATATAGTCATGATAGAATACTTTCGAGTGTACATATCACGTTATACACCCCAATGATGTTTTCCTGTCCAGATCATATTTTTTAAAATCTAATCCATTGATCTCCATAGTTACAATAATAATGCACCACATATAAAATTTGAGGTCATTTGGATGAGTGTAAGTCACTCATCGAAGGACAACAAAATTGGTGCACGAAACTAATTTGAAGTGCATGATTTTTACCTCCTAAGATGAATGACCTATAAGCATCCACATGAGCTAAAATTTATTAAATAGTATGTTCTTAAGATATTTTAAAAAATCAATGATTTAGATTTTTCAAAAAGTTGCCGCATCTTTAAAAACAACTGAGGTGTACGGTGCCTCTGGTACACTCGAGTGTACATTAGCCTGACTCTCTGTCTCTCTCTCTCTCTCTATATATATATATGCAATAAAGTTTATGAGAGTTCTACCACCTAGGATACATACATACATATATATACATATATATTATGTATGTATGTATGTATATATGAGTATATATATGTATATTTCGGTATATATTCACTGTCAGTGCAGATAACTAACTTTTATTACCCATGGATCTATTTTGTCATAAGAAGACACCTAATTATAATGAGACAACAATATTTAAAATACAAAGAGTCATTTTGTAAATACAGTGTAAAAAAAATTTATTGTCCCTCTGAATATAGTAAAAATGATATCTGTGACAATAATTTACTTAGTTTAACAAAACGGGTATTTGTATTACAGTTTTTGTCATCTCATTACAACTTTAGATATCTCATTACAAATATGTATCTTCCTATTACAAAATAGATGCATGGGTAACTAACCTTAGTTACCCGCACGAGTAGTGAATGACACACACATACAAATATATATATATATATGTATATGTATATATATATATATATATATATATATATATATATATATATATATATATATATAAAGAAGTGTGTACTGGCCGGTACATGTATCTTATGTGTACCTGTCATTAAAATGACACATGTGGAGTATTCTCACAGAATCTAACCACATGGATTGATTCAACACTATATAAATTAGATGTGTTTAAAGAATCATCACCATATCTCATATGGATCAT